>JASDQU010242517.1:63144-87190 GCA_032191745.1 Picea mariana | reverse complement strand
CATACTGTCATATTGCATATATTTATTTGAGATGAGCTCTGCATACTGTTATATTGTTTGAAATCAATGAAAACACATTAATCATTAATGACACTATGTCCAACAATGACGAGCAAGATCTTCAGATACCTTCTAGGACACCTAACCTTCAGGTTTAGAAGAATCATCCACTATAACAAATTATTGGAGATAAAAATGTAGGAATAGAAACCAGATGAAGAAAACCTTACATCAAAACAAAGACATCTAGCACTATTATCCATAATTGAACCAAGCAACTTTGATGAAGCCAACAATGATGAGAATTGGATCAAGGCCATGGAAGAAGAACTAAAACAAATAGAGAAGAATGAGACATGGGAACTAGTTTCAATACCTAAGAACAAAAATGCGATTGGTACAAAATGGGTGTTCAGAAACAAACTAAATGTAGATGGATAATTAACCAGAAACAAGGCAAGTCTAGTATGCAAAGGATATGCTCAAGTTGAAGGAGTATATTTTGAAGAAATTTTATCTCCTAGTGCCAGAATGGAAGCAATCATAATGATATTGGCCTATGCATGTTCCAAAAGAATTAGATTATATCATATGGATGTAAAATCATCATTTCTAAATGGATAATTAGAAGAAAATTCTACATCAACTACCAACCATAAGAGTTTCTACTATCAAAAAGAGAATATTATGTTTTCATATTGAAGAAATCTCTATATGGACTCAAGAAATCCCCTAGATCCTGGTATTCAAGATTGGACAAGTACTTACATCAACAAGGATTTCTCTACATAAAAGTGGATCGAAACAACATGCTTATCATTGAAGTATATGTGGATGACATCATATTTGGAAGTGACAATGACAGGTTGAGTAAAATGTTTTCCAAAGACATGCAGAATGAGTTTGAAATGTCCCTACTTGGTGAGTTGACTTTATTTTTGGGAATCCAAATATCTTAGTTAGATGAAGGTATTTTCATTTCCGAAACCAAGTACATCAAAGAAATGTTGAAGAAGTTTAGACTGGAAGATTGCAAACTTGGAAGTACCCCTACGGTTACTAGTTGCAAGTTGAGTTGAGATGATGAATGTAAGGAAAAAAATTATATAATTTATAGATCGATGATTGGAAACCTACTCTATGTGAAATCCTCAAGACCAGATGTGATGCAAGCAGTTGGACAGGTTGCAATATTTCAAGTAGCAATGAAGGAAACTCATGTTACGGAAGTAAAGAGCATATTCATAGATCTCAAAGGAACAATAGAGTTTGGATTGTGGTATCTGAAATGGAATGATATGACTGTGGTCACCTACACAGATGCAGATTGGGCAAGAAGCGTTGATGATAGGAGAAGTACTAGTGGAGCATCCTTCTACTTAGGTGATTGTCTAGTATCTTGGTTAAGTAAGAATCAATCCTCAGTATCCTTGTCTACGACAGAAGTAGAATATATTGTAGTAGTAGCATGTTGTACTTAGGTCCTCTGGATGAAGCAAATCTTGCAAGAAATACAAGTAAAATATAATGATCCTATTTTGATATTTTTTGACAATATCAGTGCTATAAGTATCTCCAATAATTCAGTGATGCATTCTGATACAAAACATATTTTGATCAAGTTCCACTTTATGCAGGAACAAGAAATAGAAAATAATACCAAGATGGAGTACAATGGGATAAAATAATATATTGTAGATATCTTCACCAAACCTCTCCCAAGAAATATATTTGAGTATCTTAGACAGGAACTTGGAGTAGTTTCTACCCCACATTGATCTAAAAAGAATCTTGTGAAGAAGACAAGGGGATAAAAATTGTCAAGGGGAGTTACCATTTGTCATTGATGTCAAAGGGGGAGAGAAAGAGAATTGGTATGAAGACAAGGGGAGCTCATGATGAAGAGGGGAGCATGAATTATTTCATCAATTCCAAAGGGGGAGATAGTTGGAAAATTGGTTTTCATTGATGTCAGCCTTAGAAGAAGTTCAGAAGACTCTAGAAGTAATGGGTGTATTTGAAGAAGTCTCCAAAGAAGTTCCCTTATGGTTTTGGCATGTTTACAGGCAGAGTGTGCTTATCATTGATGGAAAGAACAACATCGACAATGGTATGTTTACAGGCAAGAAAAGTAGCAATGATGGAAAACAGGGAAAGCATAAGTTCAGAAGAAGAAGTGAACAGTGTGAAAATCAAACCTCGAGAGGAATAATGTGAGTATGCAAAAATCAAATCTTAGAAAGAAGTGTAAGCTCAGGAGGAGAAGAAAACAGTATGCAGAGATGAGAAAGCTCAGAAGAGATAGCAGTTTCCAGAATCGCAAACGAGGTCCAAGTCATCAGGACTCTCAGAAGGATCAAAGGTCGAGGCCTTTGACACTTAGACATTATTCCAAGTCAGGAGGAAGTGTAAGCTTAGGACGAGGAGTGATAGTGGTCATCGGATCAGTTTCAATACAGGAGGAGCACGCAAAAATATCAATTCATCGATATGTGAACATGATCAACGAACAACGTTTAGTTTGGGTCTAAATATGCGAGGAGTTTACACTCAGGAAAGTTTGAAATTTGAAATATTCGAAATGCGAAGTTCCGTCAACCGTCAGATCAATTTCGAGTGGAAGGACAGGATAAGCTAGAAAAGTTGCATCGTATAAAGATCAATTCGTCGATCCAAGATCCTGATCAAATGAACAACATTCACTTTGGATATAGAGATGTGAGGAGGTTACGCTCCTGAAAGTTTGAGATTTGAAAAACCTGAAGCCAAGAAATCTGAAATGAATAAGGACCATCGAACCTGGAGATCAGATAATGACTATTAGACCAGGGAGATCTATGTCAGTATATTACATCAGGAAATATCATCCTCAAGGACATGTGGCAGACCATGTCAGCAGACCAGGTCAACAAGGACATGTGGTAGACCATGTTAGCAAGGACACGTGGCACAATCAGACAATGACAAGTGTCAATTTGATTTGGCATTTTAGGTACGTGGAAATCACAAATATGAGTGACACATGGCCATTGCTCGGCTTGTGACACATCATCGAGTGATGCAAGAGTTACATCACTCTAGGATTTTTTCTTCAGGAGTTTTACCACCAGTACTTTCCCAAACATCTGAAGACCCAAATGCTGAAGACTTGAAGTGGATACGAGTCATCCGATCTAAAGATCACTTCGGGTGTATTCTCAATCATTGATCGTGTAGCAAGATACGTGTCAATGGATTGTGAACTTTGGGTGAAACTTCTTTAGGAAAATGTGAAGGAGAAATATTTAAGATTGTCGAAGGATGAAGTCTTGGAGTGGAGGATAGCCGTTGGATTAAATAGGACACACATCAGTATATTTTCATCTCCAGGAAAACGTGAAGGAGAAAGGTTTGAGACTGTCAAAGTGTCAAAGTCCTGAAGTGAATGAGGACCATTGATTCGAGGAGAAAACATGGAAGGAATCTGTGGACTCCAGCTAAAAGCATTCTGAGAAAGTGGAGGTTGAGAATTGAAATCTTCGAAGTCCAGAGATTTGAAGGAGATCTCCACCGTTGATCCGAGAGGGACACGTGTCATTGGATCATGGACTCTGGGTGAAATGMTCTTGGAGCAAGCAGAGTTTGAGAATTGAAATCTCTAAATTCTGGAGACCCAAAGGAGATCTCAACCATTGATTTGAGAGGGACAYGCATCGTTGGATCATGGACTCTAGGTGAAATKCTCTGGGAGCAAGTGAAGTTTGAGAATTGAAAGGCCCCGAAGGCCGGACTCATGGAGGAAATACTAAAGGTCGATTGAAGAGGACAGATGTCAACAGATCTTCCACTTCGGAAGATATCCAGTCAAYAGCAATAGGGTTTGATATTTGAAACTCCTAGAGCTCAGATCACGAAGTAAATATCAKTCATTGATGTAGGAAGGTGAGATCTGGTCCATGGACTTGAGAGGATACATATCAATCATCCATTCAGGATCCCCATCAAGATCRTGAGATCGATGGTCGTACTTCATTGTGGGGCTAGAACATGCTCGAGCCTTGGTATTTCGTAAGTGGGCCGCAATCRAAACCACGGTTTTGGAGAAAGGACACATGGAGGCTCATAGTGAATTGCGAGGTGAAACATGGGTTGCCCTCAAACTKCTTATGGATGTGCCCACAATCGCATGTTCACATGAATCTCATAGCCCAAGGTCATATTGAGAAATGGAGAGAGTGCTCACTACACAGAAATTAGGAAGCGCCTTTTGAATAAGCGTTTGGTCACCATCGGTGGTCATGTGAAGGAAGGTGCTTAGAAGCGAAAGAAGCCATATTTGACTTGCTGTAACTGAAAAATAATATGAAGAGTCTCGACTACCAGAGAAGCTAAGGAATTTCATCATAACTCTCGGTGATGATGAACACATTGAGATAACCAGTAGGGAGGACGAAGAGTTTCCATGATGATCAGGCAGAGGACTCGACGTGACAAAAAAATGCAGAACATAGAAGCAGGGATGATTTTAAGGATGGAAATTTATTTTAAAATGTAGAAGCCTCGACGAATCTTACTAATCCTTCATATGCCAACTATAAATGATTGACGATATTTTTGTAAAAATATTCAAATTTCTAAGGATTTTATATATTTTTTATAAAACTTTGTTGATTTTTAAGGTAAAATAATTTTATCCTATAGAATTTGGGCGAATCATTTTTAAAATAGCAAATCTCATTTTTGGAAAAATGGTGGAAAATTAGACCATGAGCGAAATTTATCCCCTAAAATCATCCTTGCATAGAAGTGAACGTGTATTGTGAATTAGCTATGTGTTTATGAGGAAGATTTGCAGTAAACAACCACAAGGGCAGAACAGTGACGTTGTAAATAGCATGCAGAGGCATTGCGCATAGGATGCAGTTGGTGCACAAAGAATATAAAAATGTAGAACATAGAAGTGATGGGTGTTGCTATTAAGTGTGGTTCATGCGGGTAGAAGCATGTTGACCTTTAGGTGGGCACTACCGCAAGATAGGACATAATATAGAGGATTGTCCATAGTTGATTGAAAAATGGGAAGCCCACAACATGAGGGAACATGGTGATAATATGGTGAACTATGATCCCATGATTCTTGTGTGCAGGAGTTGAAGTGCACATAAGAGGTGTGGTGCATAGAATGGAAAGAAGACACATAGCATAAATCATAGAATAAGGAAGGAATAGAAATGCATATCTGAGAGAAGAACAAAAAACGCTGCAGATGCGAGGAGAGAGACACTAATGCAGGCAAAGCAGAACAATGTAGCAGAATAGTGATGAGACTAGTAAGCCATAGATAAATGTTATATCATTGTGATAAATTCAAGAAAGAAAAGATTTATATTTCAGGGTGGTAGGAAGGTGCTAGGGAGGATTGTTTTCCTCAGAGTTTCAAGTGGGTGCTTGAACACAGGGAGTTGTAGCTTCCATCTGGTTGCAGCCAGAAAACGCAAGGTGGCAGGGTGGTGCAAGGGAGAACTATTGTTCATTGTTATACAGGTTGGTTCCTGTGTAACTAGAAGTTGGTACTTCCATCCAGTTGGTGCTGGAACACTCAGGGAGTTGGTGCTTCCTTCTAGTGAGTGCTAGAGAAACCAGGGAGTTGGTGCTTCCTTCTAGTGGGTGCTAGAGAAACCAGAGAGTTGGTGCTCTCAGCAAGTTGCAGCTTGCAAAACAAAGGTGGTAGCCTCACAATGACTTGGTTCTCATAAGAATGATAATGTACAGAAAATAAATATTACTTATCATATCAAGAAGAAGAGGTTTTTCCCTTTATGGGTTTCCTTAGGAAATATATGTCTCTGTATATTTCATGTGTGTGATTGATGTTGAATATTCTATTGCTTACCTCCCTGCATTATTGTGACTGTCATTGAGTGCTTTGTAAAGATTTTAAAATAAGCATAATTGTTTAAGCATGGTAACAACAGATTCACCCCCCCCTCCTCTCAGTTCTCCAACAATTGGTATCAGAGCAAGTTCCCTTTATTTAAGGGTAGATCCTAGAGCTTAAACATGACTAGCCATGGAGGAACTTCAACCAATAAGACCCCACTCTTCAATGAAACAAAATTTGGCTTCTAGAAAGTTAGGATGAGAACCTACATAATGGATTTAGGTGCAAATGTTTGGGATGTGGTAGAGACTGGTTATGTAAATCCGGTTGTACTAGCTTCCAAGGATGACAAGATAGAATTCAGCTTTAATGCTAAGGCTATGAATGCTATTTTGAGTGGGCTTGTAGAAGAAGAATTTGTAAAATTTATGCACTTATAATCTACCAAAGAATTGTGGGACAAACTCATTAGCAGTTATGAAGTAAATGAGAAGGTAAAGGATTCCAAGCTTCAAACCTACAAATTACAATTTGAACAACTAAATATGAATGAGGATGAGATAGTTAATAAATTTTTATTAAGATTTGAGGAGCTTGTGAATGCCATGAAAGGTCTTAGTGAGAAGATTGAAGACATATTATTAGTTCAGAAGATCTTAAGATCTTTGCCTGATAGATTCAATCCAAAATTTTCTACAATAGAAGAAATGAATGATCTTAAGACTCTGTCTATTGATCAAATCCCAGGAACTCTAACTTCTTATGAAATGAGGATTAGTAAAGATAAATATACCACTAGAGAAGCATCATTTAAAGTAGACAAGAATGGGGATTCTGAGCCATATGAAATTGAAGAAAAAATTGTGAGAAGACTAAAGAAAGGATCAGGCAAGTACCAAGGCAATTTTTCCTTCAAATGATTTAACAGTGGAAATAAAGGTCACTTTGCATCTAAGTGTCCACACAAGTAGAACGAACAGAACTCTGAAGGAGAAGAGAAGTACAAATCCAAGATATTTGGTAAAAAGAAAAGTTTATGTGTAAACAATGATGACTCTTCAAAAGACACAGATAGTGACTCTTCTTGTGAAGATAAGGTTAATGAATTTGTGCTTATGGCCAAAGAGGATTATGATAATGAAAGAACATGAAGTAATTTCAATATTGAATAAGTTGTGGTTGACTTGGAAGGAGAGTTGATCAGTGATTTAAAACAGATTGATAGACTTAGACTTAAGAAGAGAAAACAAAAACAATTGTTGATACAGTTCAAGAAAGGAAGTAAAAAACCTGATGAAGACTTTGCCCTGCTAAAATTGGAATTAGAAGAGGCAAAGAAAATCGAAGACATTCTAAAACAACAGTTATCGGAAAAGAAGGAAAGATGTGAAGCTCTGGAAGAAGAAGTAGTGAAAACTAGGAATGAGTTGGAGAAGTTTCAAGCCTTGTATCATCAGAATCTTCCAAGTATCAAAGCCTCAAAAGGATTAGCCACCATTCTGAATTAGCAAAGGAACCTAAATTTTAAAACTGGTTTGGGTTATGAAGAGGGATCAAGTAGTTCTCAACCAAGCAACAAAGAATGCATCAAGTTTATCAAATCTACAACCAATGACAACATCAAACCTGCAGAAACAAAGGAAGATAATCAACCACCAATGAGGAGTAAAGAAAAATGTGCCAGAACTAAATCTGTAGAATAAAGAAATAATACACCATCTGCTCAAGGAAATCATCAACATGGAAGAAATCAACTTTCTTAAAGAAGACAACCATTTTCTAGGTACAAAGACTTTTTCTATGGATATTGTTTCTATTGTTCTAACTTTGGCCACAAAGATGTAAATTGTTCCTTAAGATTTAGACATGAGAAATCAAGACACCCAAGGAGAAAATATTTTTCACAACAGAGAATGAGATAGCCAAGTAACAAACAAACACAAATTGCAATTTGTCAAATTAATTTTAGAGACATGCAACTGAGGAGATCAAGAAATGATGAACAACCAATGAGTAGACAATGTTACACCAATCACTTTGACCTATTGAAAAATCATCTCGAATGCTATAACTTTCATAACTTTGGTCACAAGGTTTCACATTACCATCTGAAGAATTACAAAGAATATCCAAGGATAAATCTCTTAGCTAGAAAGGCCAGCACATGGAAAAAGAAAGATAGTGAAAAATGTGGTCTAGTACTTTCAACTCAAAAACAAAAGGACTCATGGAATATAGACAATGGATGTTCCAAGAACATGACTGGATAAAAGGATAAGATTCTACCTATAAGTAAAAACAAAATAGGAAATGTCATCTTTGAAAATGATGAACTAGGTAAAACCAAGGATAAAGGGATGTTGAGTTTGAATAATGGCAAAGGAGATTCCTAGGATGTTCTGCTTGTATATGGTCTGAAACATAATTTGCTCAGTATAAGTCAAATGTGTGATAGAGGTTGTGAAGAGGTGTTCACGTCCAAATATTGTAAGGTAAAAAATGTAAAATCAAGGAAAGTGGTGGCTAAAGGCATACATATAGATAATGATGTTGATATTGAATCCTCCTATGCAAGAAAAGAAGAAGTAGAAGAAGAATCATGTCATAAGATGGAAGTAGAAGTTGTGAATCTTAGAATGAAGGTTGAGAAGTCAAACATCCAAATCAATCTCTTGAACAGTTCCATGATCCTGGCTGAGATCTTGGATAGTCAGAAATCACCAAATGACAAATCCGGTCTTGGATACAACAAGGAAGAAATCAGTACTCCTAAGAAACATGATGCAATTCCTTCATTTGTAAAAAGGGAAAGCAGGTATGAGAGTGTTTGTAATGGTTTTTTCTTGTGATGAATATGGTCATAAAAGCCTTATATTGTAGGCATCATGGAAGAAAAATGAAGTTGTTGTAATAGAAGATCAGAGAAGAGTGATAGGGGGAGTCATTCAACTATGACAAGAAAAGGTTGATGAAGGAGTCCCAGTAAGAGAGGTGAGAAATATTGAGTCTGCTACAGAGGAAATTGCTGGAACTAAAGATGAACAGGTCCAAGAATAAGAAAAAGAAGACTGTGAGTTAGATACAAATACTCTACAGGACTCAAATAAGAGAGTCCATTTTGTTAGGGGGAGTATGTATTGGTTGAATATCTGATACCTCCGACAAGTACTACAAAAACTCAGGGGGAGCATGTTTTCTTTGACATTGATGTCAAAGGGGGAGAAAAGGTGTGGTCTTGATGCTACAATTGGATTTATAAGTAGAATAGTGCAGTCCTTCAGGGTTTTCATCAATTCCAAAGGGGGAGATTGCTGGCATGTTAACAGGCAGAGTGTTCTTGTCATTGATGGCAAGAACAACAGTTTTTGCGCCTCTTTCGTCACCTTGGTGAGAAAAACAGAGGTGATTGCAAGCTCAGTTGGGTCTACTGAGCAGGATAGCTTCAAGGAAAAGAGTTAGGGAAAGAAAATAAAAACTACGATTAAGAATTAAACTAAGAGATGCAATAAAAACTAAATTCATGAGCATAGGGACATAGAAACAAAAAGAACCATAAGAACCATGTCACCAATGTTTGAGGCTGATCTATTAGTGAAAAAAAAGCACCAAGAAGAAAGGGGACTATGAGTCCCTTCTTCATCCAAGGGAAGGCTCTTGGACCCTCACTAGCTAGCTCTTCTTACAACAAAAGAAAAAATGAAAATGGTAATGAAAGAACTCTTTTACAAATCCACTCAATGGTGAGGTGGATTGTCCAATGTAATGGTGCCGATATGCTCTTGTCAAGGATGGAGTCCTCAAAAAAATACAGGAAGTGTAACATTACTTTGAATTCCTTGAGAAAATGTGGTGCATTCATGTCTTTTTATAGCATTGCTTTGGGTTATTGTTTAACTGCTTTGTAGCGTGAAAAGAGGCCATTTAGGGCATTCTTAGGTCTTTGACCAGCCCACCAGTTGGATCCAGTCTAGATTTGAGGGTCAAATTGACTTGGGAGCTGAACCATAAGTGGTTGGGAGGCCGACCACTCTCATAAATGCACCGTTTAGCAGGTGCGCGGCTTTTTACGCTAACAATCGTGCATCGTGCGCCTATGCACGATTTCTGTGTTCCTGTTCCGTGCATGCGTGCGCGCACCCAATGTCTGCATAGCACTCTTCAATTTTTCACTACTTTGTATAGTTTTTGACCTTTTTTGAATGCTGTGATATTAATTCAGGTCCATGAATGACTTCATCACTGTTTGACGATGCTAAGTTCTTGTAACCATGTGCGGACGAAATTTCAGTGATAACAGATGCCCCCTGATGGATGAGGTTAGGAGCATACATATAGCCGAAATCCATCAATGTTTCTTCTACTGAGAATTTTGTTGTAAGATAGAGCAATAGAGGGATCGTTCAGAGTGATCCGTTTGGAGAAAAAAGGAACCGGTAGGACCCGACCTTCCATGAGGTGTATAAAATAGAAAACTGTGCACAAATGAGGCCAGCATGCCCCATGCTCGTGTCATGTAACTCTGAAAAAAGATGACTGAAGTGTTGGTGTAGACAACTGCAGCACCCTCGGGGGCGGTTGTGATAAAGGCAAAAGACAATTCTAAAAATGAACATACTCTGAATAGTAGGCAGTGATCGTGGTAATAAGTAGTAGCAATGATGTGGGCATTGATAGCCCTGCCAAGTTCAGAGGTCTTTGGCAAATGAAAGAACTAACTGCAATAGTCGCAAAGTAAGACCCACCGTAACATGAGAAAGTGTTGGCATCAAATGTTATGGGGGTCAACGACAACAGGGAGCAATTGTGTTTCACCCTGTGTCATCCAAGATCTCTCATGGAGTGGATAATGAGAATCAAGATACTGTCGCCCTTCTGGAAAACTGTGCTGATGTCGACAAAAAGGGGGATGCGACTTCGAGAAGAAAATGGCTTCATGAAATATACTAAGTGAGGTGAGAAAGTGGCAAAGGTACATGGACGAATTCAAGATGTGGGAAGACTCAAGACTTCCCTTGGTTGGAGGATGTATGAGATAAAAAGTGGCCGCAACCATTCAACGAGGTCGAGTGTCAGGGGGACGACAAGACCAGGGATAAGTTGTGCCAGAGGCGGGACAAGGTGAACAAAGTTAGAGGGTAGAGGTAAGTGACCTGTGGGGTACTCTGAAGATATGGATGATGTCGGCAAGGGTAGATGATAAGTAGTGCTCCAACCAAGGGTGACATGGGTTGCGGTTGGCCAAAAAGAGGGAAGCAAGTCACCAAAGGTGACGACAAAAAAGGTAATGTAATGGTTATAAATAAAGGTGTTTGTACAATAAATAACGAATAATTGGGGAGAAATGTACAAATACAGAAACGGGTGCCCCACTGTGATATGGGTGGCCCATGTAGGGCAGAATTTGTTCGGAAAACTGATGAAGGATGGGGGCCCCATTGGTGAGTTTCTGTACGAGGTAGGTGGGATGGAGGGATATTTGCTGATGGTCAAACTGATTGTGGATGAAATGTAGGGTTCATGATACTGCAGAGGTGCATTGAAAAAATAGAACCGTGAAGAGATAATCTGGGAGTCCGTGTGGGAAAGCTAGCAAAATGAGGAGGAGTATGTGGTTTATTCATGACATGATGAAAGACTATCGGGACTCCCATCCCTAAAGGCGTTTGAAAAATAGCATGAGTGTCAGAAGTGCCACAAGGTGCTATGAATGGGACAACTCATGTGGGGAAGAATGCTACCGAGTGACAGTACCGAAGATGCAAATGGAGGTGTGGGTACTGCAGAGCCAGGAATGGGGATCCTAGAGGCAAATATCAAAGGATGCGACTGGAAATGTAAGTGCGATACGAAGGGAAAGACTACATGCCAGTGTTGAGTATATACCTGAAGGGGTTGTGTCTATGTATGATGATCAAGTACCTGCACGCATGAAAACCAAATACCCAAAGTGAACAATATCTGAAGAGAATCGAAGATATGAGCATGTATTTGATAAGCGTGAATATGCGCATGCGTACCTGACCAGTGGTATGAAAAAAGGTGCCCCGGGGGATAAGGATGAAAAGAGGCCTAGGGACTGCTGTGATATAGATGATGGGACGTTGATCCCGTGGCTGAAGACGGATTGAAAAATGGACACCATGGGCTCCTGGAATGGTGAGTGGAAGTTTGGCAAAAAGGCCTATATATAGTTGTAGGGCCCACATTGCCACCTCATTTGTACCTGCTACAATAGTGACTGGACGAGCAGTTTTCAGAGGAGATTTGGAGATTCGGAGAGGACGAGGCATCCGATTGGTGATTAGCAAGCGTCGGGTTAGTGGTCTGATCATCCTACATAGAAATAGGATTTCATTTTTTGGACAGGGGCTGTACGGAGGGCCGTACAGAGGGATTTGGGGGATGTGGGCCCCACTTGAGCGGGCAATCCGGAAATAGGCACGCACAAGTGCACACCTATCAACTGGATATATGCGCATGGGGGTGCTAGTGAGGGAATTAAAGGAGCACACTACGTGTGCACCTATCGACCATATAGATGTGCATTTCTGCACGACTGTGACGTGGACAGGCGCGCACCGGTGCGTGCATGTGTAGGTAACAAGTGCGCCTAAGAATGTGCCTATGTATGTAATAGGCGCGCCTGAGAGCACGCCTGTGAAGCTAATAGGTGCACATACGTGCGTGCCTATGTAGTGAATAGGCGCACATGTGTGCCCGCTTGTGGGTAAAACAGTCGCGCCTTAGAGGCAAAGTTGAAGGGTGTAAAATTGATGTTTGTGATGTTGTTGATGGTCTCATGGGCTGATATAAGACTCTTTGTTGTGGCTGCAGGTGGACAGGGTGCATGATGCTAGTGGGTTGGAGAGAGTGAGATTGGTCTCAGCTGCAAGATGTCGTGGCCATTGAGGGGCCAGGTGTGCGTGCGACTTTGGCAGCCTGTGGGCTGCTAAATTTTTTTGAGTGCCCGTTGATATGGGCACATGAGTATCTCCTACAGTTCTTGATCCAGATGTGGAGTCTGGAGCTGCACTGCTTCCTCTTACGAGGTGAGAAGATCCCCTTCACTACAGTGGAGGACGTATATTTCTTGACTGGGCTCCCATTTCGGGGAATGCCCCTACCGGCAGAGCTGGTGCTACCTAGGGATATGCCGCTCGTGACTATTGGCTAGAGATATTGTTCAGGGCAGAACTTTATGACCAGGATGGTTGTGAGCATTGCGTCTATAGATTCCCTGGTGCATCGTTGTATAGTAGCGATGATTGTGTGAGTATATGGGTCACTGGCGACCCAACAGATCAGTGGTGGCTAGCTTCTGGTGCTGGAGAGAGTGTTGGTTGGTGATCGTTTCGCTTGGGGGATTACGCTGCACGCGAGGATGGTGGGGTAGTTGGACCACTGTTGGTCCATGGATACGGGGGAGTTTTCCTTTGGGTCCATCCTAGTGGCCTGGTTTCTAGAGAGGGTACCGATGTTGCGCCCGAGGATTCTATTGGGTGCGCTTGGGGTGTGAGAGTCGTGGCTGAGGTGGTGGTTGACTGTGTTACCTCGCCATGGTGGTGGCGAAGGTGGCCACTTCTTTTCTGCAGAGGCGGCGCAGGTATGGTGATAGATGCCGTAGGTGATTTTACGTTACCCCTATGCCAGAGTGGACTTCCGGGATGATCCGGACATAGTGCTACCTCCAGGGGAGGTTTTTGATCATCAAGGTATGTTGATGATGTTTGATATGTATGTTGTTTGTATTTTTTTTTGAGATAGCAGTCCATATGTATATGATATAGATGCTGATACTATCTGTTGTTTGTGTGCATGTGTAGATGTGGCACCTCGCGGGTGCGAGGTGGAGTTTCAGAGAGCATCGGCTCGTCGGGAACCGGAGAGACTATCGTGGGGAGAGAGACGCCGACGTGAGGATGCCGCGGTGCGACCATATGAGCCAGAGAGGGCAGCGAGGAGGCACCAGTTTGATGACCCTGGTGTTGGGCCATCGCATGCTCCTCCAGTGGCTACCAGAGTGGACTTTGAGGACATACGCCATCGTCTGGAGACGGTGTTGCAGCATGTGCTTGAGGGCATGTGGTCATGCATCCAGGATGAGATTTTCCTGGAGCAGTGTGTGGGGGTTCCGCCGCCATGGCAGGCCATAGTACGACGAGCAGCAGTGGCTGCTACTATGACGAGTAGACAACTACCACCAGGACATGAGGGATCGGTAGGGGGTGGACCACCACCTCCTGGGGCAGGAGGTGGTGGGCCGCCACCACCTGAGGGAGGAGCAGGTGATGGTGCTCTAGAGGCACCGTGAGTGGTGCTCTGAGGCACTTGATGTGTATATATATATTTTGTATATAGGCTAGTGAGTCCATTTTGTACCGAGGTGCTTTATTGACCTGCGGACACTTGTATTTTTTGTATGTAAACATTCGGGTGGCCCGGTTGATCTGTTGATATATACATGAGTATACAGTTTTGAGATCTATATGGTGTTTACATGTTTTTTGTGTTGATGATGTATGTTCTATGTATATGTTGTGACAGGTTTTTTGATATGTTTATGTATGTGTAGAGGTAGCTTGATSTGATATATGCCAGTCTAACACAATATTAAGTAGGTTGTCTGAAATTTGATTCAATTGTCTTGGAATATGTGTAAATGTAATGGAATCAAAATGTCAAGACAAAAGCCTAACCTGTAGGTATTTGCGAAAGAGGAAAGGATCGTGTACGYGGTACACATTGTTGAGCTGGAGTATGACTAGTTGAGAGTCGAGAAAGACGCTAAGGTGACGAATACGATGATGTTGGGCATCGGCCAGGAGGCCAATGACGGTGGTGTATTCGRCTTGGTTGTTGGTTKCTKAACCCAAACATATGCCGCTCGAATGGAGCATTTCATGTGAAGGGGTGTAGAGAGCCCAAGCAGCTGAAGCGAGATTTTGCGTCCAACGGCTKCCGCTGTCAGCGTAACCGATGTGGTAGGCTAGTGGAGGAAGCATCTTTCAATAGCACAAAGGATAGTTTAGACGTGAGGGAAGGAGAAAAAGATTAAAAACAGTAGAAAAGAAATAAACTAAAGTATAATGACTACGTTTAAGCATAAAATTTCTTTAAGTATAACCCATTGACGGGTTCTTTGAGAGAGAGGCCTTTGGGGGAGGCTAGGATGTATGCACCTTTGGTGAAGCAATGTTGGATAATGTATGGGCCATGCCAGAGTGATTCGAATTTACCGTGGCCAAAGGTATCATGAGCGATATCGTAAGCCAGAACGAGGTCGCCTTCGTGGAATGATCGAAGGTTGACATGGTGATCAAAGGTAGCCTTGGATAATTTTTTAGCTTCCTCGTTGTTTTGTAAGGAAGATCGACAATCTTCATCCAGAGACTCCAAGTTCAGCAAGCACTACTCCATTGGAGAAGTGTTAGGTACTAGCTCAATTGCGGTGCGTAAGGTGGGAATTTTGCACTCAATGGGGAGAGTGGCCTCAACCCCATGGACTAAATGAAATGGTGTGAATCCAGTAGCGGTTTTCATAGCCATTTAGTAAGCCCATAGTGCATAAAATAACATATGATGCCAATTGGTTTTATGTTTATTAACTGTGCACTGTAACATGGTCTTGAGGACTTTGTTAGCTGCCTCGACCTATCCGTTAGACTGAGGGTAATATGGTGAGGAAAAATCGTGAGAGAAGCCTAACCGAGATGAGAGTTTGATGAAGATCACATTCTCGAAGTGTTTCCCATGATCAAAAATGAGTTGGAGGGGTACTCCAAAGCAGGAGATTACGTGGTTAAAGAAAAAATGTGTTGCAGTGTCAGCGGTGTTGTTGAAAGTGGGCATAGCTTCTGCCCATTTGGTGAAGTAATCAACGACGACAACAACGTATTTGTGACCATTGCTGGAGGGGGGATTACAAGTCATGAAGTCGATGCCCCATTTACAAAAGGGGGTGACAGTAATGACAAGGTGAAGAAGAGTGGGGGTAGCGCGGGCTTTGTTGGCGTAGAGCTGACATTGCTCACATTGTTTCATGACATGAATGCAATCATGAAACAAGGTAGGCCAAAAGTAACCGGCTCGGATAATATTTTGAGCAGTGGATATGCCCAAAAGATGGCCCCCACATGCGCCACTGTGGCAGTCGTTTAAGACTCTATGGCGTCATTAATAGTCAAGCATCGACGAAGAATGGTGTCGACGCCCCGCCGATATAGGATGTCTCCAATGAGGAGATAGTGGGGGGCCTGATGGAGAATGCGATGACGATCATTGCATGAAAGGTGGTTACCAAACTTATGATTTCGGAGGTAGACGAGGAGGTCTCCATACCAAGGATCATCCAAAGTGATGTAAAAGAGATGTTCATCGGGAAATTTGGTGTTGACAGGGGCACTGGTGGTGTCAGAGGGGAGGGTCGTGACAAGTTCGGTGAGAATGAGGGCCTTCTTACTCTTAGGTGTTGAGAATTCGAGGTCGTACTCCTAAAGGATAACAATCCATCGATCAAATTTGCCATTAACTTGCTGACGGCTAAGAAAGTACTGCATAGGGTTTGAATCTACGACGACCTTTGTAGTGCAAAGCAGAATGTAGTGGCGCAGTTTCTGGACTGCGAGGATGACTGCAAGAGAAAGTTTCTCTTCGTGTTTATACTTCAAGGGTGGCCCTGAGAGTTTTTACTAACGTAACAAATGACATGTTCATGATTGTCATCACCTAGCTGGATGAGGACGCCGGCTACTGATACAGCTGATGCTGATACGTAGAGGATATAGTCGCGATTGTAGTCAGGTGCACTAATTAAAGGTGCATTTGAAAGAGTTGTTTTAAGATCGTCAAATGACTATTGGGCATGGTCATTCCAGTGAATTGGAATGTCGTGACGTAGTAAGTGAAGGAAACCATGTGCACATATGGCGTAATCGAGGACAAAGCATATTATAAAGTTAGCTTTGCCCTGTAGACTCTGAAGTTGTCGTAAATTCCGGGGAGGTGGAATTTCGGTGATAGCTTGGACTTTGAGGGGGTCCACGGTAATACTTCTTTGGAAAAAAATAAAACCGAGGAGGCGCCCTGCGGTGACACAGAACACACACTTGAGAGGGTTCAAGTGGATCTTGTACTGACGACACCGTCGAAATATGATTCGTAAATCATCAATATGCTGGATGCATTTCTTGGATCGAGTTGTGAGGTCGTCCAAGTAGGCAAGGATGCTATTTTCCAGATCGTGAAATATGTATGTCATAGCTCGCTGGAAAGTGGCGTCGACATTCTTTAAGCCAAAAGGCATGACATGATATGCAAAAGTACCTCAAGGGGTATTAAATTCTGTTTTATACTGATCAGCGGGGTGGATTTGAATTTGATTATAACCAGAGAATCCATCCATAAAGGAGAGAGCCTCGTGGCTGGCACAATCATCAATGATTTGATCGATGAAAGGCTTTGGAAAGTTTTCTTTGGGACATGCGTGATTGAGATCGTGAAATTTTATGAAAATGTGGATAGTGCCCTGTTTTTTGTTAATGGGTACAGGGTTGGAAACCCATGAGGTATAGGCGATGGGGTAAATGAACTTGGCAGCGCGTAACTTGTCAATTTTTTCTTTGATAGCCGTGGATTTGGATGGGTGTAGCGGTCGTTGTTTTTCGCAGACTGGTGTAATGTCGGGCCAGGTGTCGATGCGATGTTCGACAATCGAGGGAACGAGGCCAGGCATTTCCCTGTATGACCAGGTGAAAATATCCCTATATTCTTGGAAGAGGGCTTTATATGCGGTTATTTCCTGAGGAGTGCAAGCAGCTCCAATGGTGATTTCCTCGACGATGCCATTTTTAATGGAAATGTCGATTTTAATGGTGGGGAAAATGTTGGCCATGTTTCCTTCTTCAAAAGCATCAAGGGCGAGAATGGGATTGTTGAACCAGTCGATAGGCCCTGATGGGATAAAATCCTTGGTTTCAACCGTGTAAATGGGCTTTTGGTGAGGAGGCATGGAGGCTTCATGTGGAGAGAAGAGTGTGCGATGGTGTAGCACATCCCAGGGAGAGTCTGGGTGGTTCAACTCATCGAGTATTTCTTCGTCACATTGGAAGTGATGGGAATACAAGGGGTCATGAGGAGTGATCTCGGTGATAGTGGTTATGTGGTTGCCCCCTGATGCAGAAGCAGGGGGAACGTTATTAGGAGATGGTGAGGGTTCACTCGACATAACCATATATTGAAGTACTGAGGGGTACCCGTGGTGGTTGGGTGGAGAGTGTCTGTAGGGGAATGAATAGGAGAGTTGGGGGGCTTGGGGGGTGAATCCTCAGATAAGTCATCTAAGAACCATGGAGGCATTGGGAGGGACTCGCGTTCGGGAGAAATGACATGAAGATCCTCCAGTGATGAGGTAATGCCAATTATCACCTCTGCGGGTCGGTGAAGCAAAGTCAATTGGTGTTGCTTGTATTCAAGGATCATTGGACACTAGTATGTGAAATTCACTAATGAGTCGCAGAGAGAGCAAGGGAATCTCATACGTTCATTGACTGAAGTGGTGACATAGCAGATGCCAGTGACCTTTGTTGAGGAGGACGTAGAAGGACTAGGATTTCTCTGGAAGTTATAGCATACTGCGGCTAATGTCTGCCAAAAACATGGTAGAGACGGGGAATGATGGGTATAATGGCCATACTCTGAACATATAGCACAAGCATATTTGGTCCTCAACCCTTTACTACTGGAAGGGGGGGTGATAGTGGCAGGACTAGCAGTAGTGGCGGGTGTTGGGGGAGTTTGATTGAGTGGGATCAAATTCCGTAATTCAGGTAGCAATGGATAGTTGTTGGTTTGGTGGCCCTGTTTCTCACATAGTGCGCAAGGTGGTGGGATGCATGGAGGAAGTGGAGTTGTGGGCTCCTTCTTCTTTCTCCTGCCCCCAGCTATGGTAGGAGGGTTAGTGAGTGGGGGTGTGGTTGGAGTAAGAATGGGAATCGTCATGGGGATTCCTTCTTTTTGGGGGGCAAGGGATGGTCTAGGGACCATCTCTGGTGGGTGTAAATACCAAACTAGGATTGCTAACACCATATTAGGTAGTGTGAGCGTTGCGGCTACCTGAAAATATTTGATACCTGGTGGAGGGTAAAAGAAGGGAATTTGAGTGAGGGGTTGGGGAACTGTCTCCCAAACTGGACTATGTCCTTGGGGAGAGGTGGAATTGTGGATTGGCAAGGTCGATGAGTGTCCAGGAGGGTCTGGAGGAGGGGTTTCTGTGACGAGTGGGACGTCAGATATGACAAAATCCTCTGTAGGAAGGGTATCCTCTGTGTGAATTTTGTTAGACGATATGACACACACTTGATTGGAAGGATGTAGGAGTGGTGGTGCTCCATGGTATGTTCCTAAAAAGGATGGATCTTTAAAAATCCCAGGACCCATCTCGACGAGTGGATATGCGTCGTGGCTTGTGTGGATGAGAGGAAGAATGTTATCGATGTTGGCACATGGGTTAGGCTCATAATGTGAGACTTGGTCAATGGTAACGATCTTCCCATTGTGAGGGAACATAATTGTCTGAAAGATGGAAGATGCCACTGCCTTCATAGCGTACATGTAGCTATGACTGAACAAGATATTATAATCGAGAGGGGTGTCGATAACTTCGATATTGATGAGAATAGTCTTGCCCCCGAGTTCGACGGGGACATTTTGGAAGAGCCCTTTAGGAGAGGATGGTCATCCGTCATAAGCTCGTAATGTGATGGCAGAGGGTATGAGTTCCAGGGAACCAAGTTTCTGCCATACTGTTTTGGACATAATGCATGTAGATGCACCTTCATCGATGATACACCGATGAACTGTGATGTTCCATATTTTCACTGGTATTTGAAAAGCGATCAAGGTGGGAAGACGAGGTTCTCCGCTGTCAATATCAAAGGTGATGAGTCAAGTATCTGCAGGGTCGACTGCCCCCAAGGTGGAAAGTAGTGATTTCTACTGAGTAGGACAAGTCTGGAGGACTGCGCTAAGTCGTATACCAAACTATAGTTATGAGCTACCCTAGCCTGTGGGTTGTGGACATTCCTACGCAATGGGATGCGAGGGATGCAAAGCGGTGGTTTGGTGAAAGGGTGAGGGATTACCAACAAGGGTCCCGTCAGTGTAGGGTTTGTCTCTGGAGGGATGAGAGGAGACTCGGCGGGTGCATGATACTAATGGTTACGTGTTTGCATAAGGATTTCTTCCTCACTTGTGAGGAGAATTGTGCGATCTGCTGGATTGTTGGGGTTGAGGTATTGTCCCCCCTAAGGTGGGGGATGTTGTGTGTCCTACTGGGTGTTTATCACACCTTGATGTGGAATAGGATTTTGCAGCACGGCGGGAGGGGGTTGTTGCACGTATTGTTGTGGTGCCTGCTGAGGGGCAGGTGTTGCGGGAGAATGGGGAAGACTACCAGAGTATTTCAACTATTTGAAATTTGCGATCTAGGGGCAATGATGAGTGTAATGGCCGAACTCACCACAAAGGGCAGAAGGGAAGATGGTTTTAACATTATTGTTATTTCTCCCTTGGTGTTTGTTATTTTTTCCCCCTTAGGGGTTGTGGTTCCCTTGGTTCTGGTTGCCCCCAGTGGGTTGGTGTTGTGGGGGTTGATTCCCACCCTGACCTGGCTTGTTGTTATTCCTGTTCCATCCTTTCTTCTTGTCATTGTTTGATGGATGGGTTGGATTGGCTGTATTCAACTGTTCAAAACTTTGGTGTTGTTGAACACCATAGGGTTGAACAAAATTCACCCCCGCATGAGGATGTGGGGGAGCCATGGGTTGTGGAGGACCAGGAAATGGGAAGTACGGATTATGTGGTGGTATCAATCCATAAGGTACATAGAAAGGTGTAGTGCTTTTGCTAGTACTATAAGTTGAGGTAGAGGGGGTACCAGAGTTTATTTGAATAGGTGGATGTATGGGGGGTGCCGACAGTGGTCCATTGATGGGTGGAGGTATAGCAACAGGGTATGGCTATTGATAAGAGGGTGGGGGGTAATAAGAAGTTCCCCCGTATGCCAGTGGGTATTGAGGTGTTCCATACATCCGTGGTGGTTGGGGTTGTGGACCATGGTGAGTGGTGGCACCAATCAGTCCGTCTGCTGAGTGAGACATCCCAAGTTTGTCTTGGCCAAATGGCACAGGTTTTGGAAGATCAGGAAGTACAGTGTATAAGTACCCTGATTATGCATAGATGAGGTCATACTGTTGGGCCTTACTGATGACTTCCTCTTCAGATTGAGGGAAGGTGGAAGCTACATCCTTACCGAGGAGAGAGACAAGTGATCTAAGAAACCAGTCGAGACACTGTTGTTTGGTGGTTTCTGCTTTGCACAAACTACGTCACCTACGCCACTCGTGAATGTGGTCAGCGATGTGTGTGGCTAAGGTTTGTTTGAAATTAGAAAGTAGTTCTAGACCATTGTCGTGGCTAATGGGTAGTTGGAAGAAGGTCAAGAATGCTTTGGCTAATGACTCAAAAGTTGTGTGGGACCCTGATTTTTCTTCGACATACCAATTAGCCGATGGGCCAATGAGTGTGCGTTGAAATAATTGCAGTCTGATGGAATCATCCATAATGCTATTGGAGGAGCACCATAAGTGAAAGGTCATGACATGGTTGGCAGGGTCATCGCTTGCCTTTCCTTCAAACTTTGGTATGTCTAAAGGTAGTTTGCTGGGCATTGCAGGCCATGTAGGATCATGCAATATAGGATCATTGGTAAGTTTGTTGAGATCCGGTATGTTGAGAGAGGCCAAATATGGCATATGCAGTGGGGGGGAAGGATTAGCTCCTTCCATAGCGTTTTGTGAACCTGACCCTTGAGGGGGGCTAGGTGGGTTGGTACTACCTCCTTGAGAGGAAGTGGGTCCCCCGCTTCAGTGTAAAGGAGAGTGAGTGAACGGATGACCTTGGGAAGTTGACCCAAGTAATGTAGAACCAAGCAAAGATGATCCTAAAATAGTAGCACTCATAGGAGTGTGTGAAGGAGGTGCCGATGAGCGGGCACAACCAGACACTCCCCCTAGGATAGGAGGGAGGTTTAGCAAGCATCATGAATGACGAGGGCTCTGTGGTTCCCCTACGATGTCAGACTAGCTGTGTAAATGTGTGCAAAGAGTGGTGAGAGTAATATAGAAACAAGAGCCTTTGCGTTGAATGTTTACACAATATATATATCCAAATCAAACTGTAATCAGATGTGCATCATACATAAAATGAAAAAGAAGCATATATGTGGGTAAGTAGGTTTCTTCCACGTGGGGAATCAAAAGAAAGAAAATGCGTGTGTCCTAGAAGATGTAATGTCCTTCATCTCAAATAGCACTGGACCTTCCAATAGTACTCAACAGTGGGGTCTGAAGTCATTGGAAGAGAAACTAGTGAAGGATGAAATAATTGGTTATAATGAGGGATAAAGGGGGCATATCCTGAAAGAGATGGCGATATTTCCCAATAGCCACACAAAATCCAATCAAGGTGTAATTGCAGCCCACAATTGCCACCTAGGTAGATGTCCTAAAGTTGGTCACTAGGTACCTCGGTCAAAGTGCGGCATTTAGATTTTCGGCCTAAGAAATGGGTCACGGGCTGGATCCCGTCCAAGAGGTGGGTGCCTCAAGGGGGGACACACAGAACAACCAGACCTCGGCCTTCAACCCTTCACGGGCATCTCCCTGCCTTATGGTATTGGAACACTTGACTTGGAGGATTTTCAGTTCCCTATTTGACAACCTCTATGTTTTGACAATGTGAGAACCAGATAACGGGGAGTTATTTGGATGCCTATCCCTGAAATCCTACCTAGACTAAATAATTTCTTTTGGCACCTCCTGTGGAGGAAAACTTAGTGAGTTTTTATAAATATTTTAGATGTAGTTGTTTTGGGAGGTTGGGCGTGCAAACCAACCTCGTTGATTAAAAATGGGAGTGGATAGTTTTGTCAAGAAAAGGGTGGGGTGTTTTCGGAGTCCCTTTGGAGGAAACTTACTTTGACCTCCATGTTTTCAAGAAGAAGCTATGTGAGTGATAAGTGACTTTTGTGTGTGAGTGAAAGTGTGCCAATTTTTAGTGAATTAGATGTCACCTTGCTGCATGTGGACTTCGCTTGGTCCTTACAAGAGTTTGATTACCTAATTAACTAAGTGACTTTGGTACAACCTTGCGTGATTCAAAAGTCCCTAGGAAGCTAGAATGTGGACATGTGGGTCCGTTACTATCCCTTTAATTCCCTATTGTGATGTAATCTAATAAAAGCTTTGAAACTATCCTAGATTGAACATGTGGGCATGTATGGGCCCGTTACAAAACCTTTAAACTTCCTTAGTGTTTTGATCTAAGAAAGCAAAAATTCAAACACTATCATATCTTTGTAGCATGTGGGCATGTATGGGCCCGTTACAATATTAATATGTGTTTGAAAAAGAAAACTAAGAGGAGTCCCAAGAAGGGTTGTTGTCCTCTCCTAAAGGTTTTAATGTTCTTAAGGGAGATGAAATCATTTCACAATCTTTTTCTGATTCTCAAGATCGCTTGGAGGCACAAGAGAAGAGCATACTAAGAGATTGCTATTCAACTTCTATTCCCAATGTAAGTTAAATGTGATTAAAAATGATTTCCAACTTATCTTGTGAGTCAAAACAAGCCTTCCATGTGGCAAAAAGCAAATAAGGGAAATTGATTTTATCCTTCTAAGTGCCTATGTGTTTTTGACTAACCCCTTTATATGATGAGGGGACTAAGTGTGGTGTAGCTTTAAAACATGCTTGAAATCATTTTTAAGAAGGAAAATGGCATTCCCCACATCTCAACAACTTTACAATGTAAAATTTTGCACAGATGCATGGGTCCTAGTGGAGACAGAGGCACACAGAGCACATGTACGCGAACAGAGATAAGTCAATAGGTGTGCGTGCACAGAACAGAATTGTCAATCAGGCGCATGAGCGCATGATGCGCGTCTTTGAGATTAAAAACCATTGCATAGATGGCACATGGTCGAGAATGAAAAATCCGAATGAATTTCTCTCAATTCAACATGGAATTGGCTGGTTGGCAGGTCGGCTTAGGTTGGTAAGTGCACCTGCAAGTTAAACAAACTAAAAGAAGAGCAAGAAAAACCCAAATGAGGTAGGAAATTGATAC
>JASDQU010242517.1:50106-60628 GCA_032191745.1 Picea mariana | reverse complement strand
CTCGCACGCATCTGTATGGCTCAAGATCAAGCACTCAGATCTACAATCATTATTGGATTCCGGACCCCTTCGTCCATTTTTCCTTTAATGGAGGGGGGGGTCCAGAATGTGTCATAGACAGAGCGCATCATGGCCTCGAGTCTCATCATGGCCTACTATCTGATAGACCTCCGTCACCTATGGATGTCACTATCCACATTTCTCAAAATAGTCACATCCCATAACTGCTGTCATTCCTTCACCCCCATTCGATCATGGAAATCCCCCTCACTATGACCTTTACCTCCAATCGATAGCCACCACGTCACCTGTTTGTATCCCTCAGGCACCGTCACCCGCCATCTCACACTCAAAATGATCCATTGGCCATTTATTACTGGATAACTTATCTATTAACCAGCTGACCTATCTCTCGCGCCCAACAAACACACGTTTACTCAAAACTACCCTCACTATTTCTATTTTCACCATTCACCCATTCATCGCACCAGAGAGAGTTACCCCGTTTTCCCCTCCATTACAATCAGTGCCCCCACCAATAGCCACCCCGCTAACGTTGTGTTTTCTTGTAGGTACTGTTGCAGTAATGGTGCCAAAGTCCAAACAAGCAGAAGGAGAGGAGAATCCGTTTCTCCCGCCTCCTGTCGACCTTGACAGGATCCCACTGGCCGAAAAAGACCGATTAATCGCAGATACAAAGTGCTATTTTGATTTCGCAGACCTTCAGTCATGGCTCAAGGAAGTCTTCCTGGACCAGAGCGATGAAATCGGGCTTTGGGAGTCCAATTTAGCCCTTTACCTCTTCCCTCATATTCACCCTTTCCCAGAATTCGCCCTCAAGTGCCAAGCCCACTACATTCCCGAGCAAAGAGCTATCGTCTCCTCATCCGAAGAGATTCTTTTACTCATCACGCCTGAATCAATAGACCAGATGATGAAAATCCCTCGAGCTGACTCTGCGTCACCCTTCAACCTGAAAATTCTTACCGAATTATACCAGAAAATGACATTCCCCCAAAGAGCTCAAATATTTGAGCTTTTCCTTCCCCCATCCACTCAATTTCCCTCCACAAATCCTCCTTATCCTTCTTCCATGTTCTCGACTAAGGGAAACTATATCATCTCATCCCTTTGTGCCTTGTTAGGATACTATTCAGATCAGTGGGTAGATGAACCCATTCTGGGGTTTCTATCCATCTTCTCTGTTGATGAGAAGCCCACCATCCAGTTCGATTTCAGCACGTTCCTGGCGAACAATATTCATGAACAGTTTGTGAATTTCACCACAGAAGGCATGTTTCGATACTCATCGATACTGGCATACTTGTTCGTCTTTTCCCAGACGGACAAATTTGGTTTTTCCATGCAGAAGATGGATGGAGATGGTAGAACCCAGGCAATGACAGAATGGACCTCCTTGCTCAAGCACAACTCCACTGAGTTCAGTTTCAAGGAGTTCATTGATCAATTATACCACCATGTGGTAAGTATGCTTGGCGGAACGCCCGAGCCTCGGATAAATGATGAAGTTCAGAGGATCTTGTATCTCTCGGATAACACAAAGACAGGGTATTGGTATTTGTACCAGGATTACACCAAGATCAGAGTATACGAGTGTGAGTTGGCACCGTATAAGCTGCCCAAGTATATGCCTGTCAGGATTTTTGCTTTGGAATATATAAGGCAGATAATAAATTCCGATGATATCCACTTTGTGTCACTGAAGAAAAAGCAACAACTTAGAATCAAGGGGCAGATTGGCTCCTTCATCTGCAACAACCATGGCGCTAAGGAAGATGCAGACAGGATGCTGAGGGAAATGAAGTTCTCCATGAGTTTCCCATGGAATTACGATCCATGTGGGATCATCTCCGAGATGAGGGTGAAAAACAAGAACATTCCATATGTTCATGAAGCTAGGCCTGAAATTGAAAAATTTGCAAACTAGACAGTATGGGAACCTAATACATTGGTCAAAGTAGAATAGTAGGATCCCCCTGCCACTGTATCACAAACGACCACGCAAGATTTATCTCCGCCTGTCACTGAGGTATCTTCCGAAGAATTCCAGCTGCATACCAAGAGGCCTAGGATTTTGCAGTTCCTGGCCCGACCAGGGAAAAAGAAGCCCCGTCTACTACAGTGACCAAATTTGGTATTCCACCCTTCGGTTCGAGCCTCCATAAGGTCATTACCTTAGCATTGCCAAAAAAATCTATAGATTCTCCATTGACCACCCAGCCAGGCAAGGTGGGACCGAAGTTGAGCATCTTCAAAAAGTATGAGTTGATCAAGAAAAGGAACCAGACCCTGACCAGTAGTACTTGCACCCAGTTCTGGAAGCAAACGTCGACTGTGCAACATAGGTTGCTATCGTCATTCGACACCGAGAAGGGAAGAATTCATATGGAATTCCTCCAGGCACAGGTGCCATATCCTAAGGTGATCACTGACTATAAAAGGGCCACCTTCGAATTCTAGACGAAGGATGTGCATCCGGCCGATCAGATGGGTCTGCACAAGAAGACAGGGGAAATGGTCTTTTACACACTAGCACATGCTTCCACCACTGCATCCAAACTGCAAGTGTCCCTGAACAATGTTCAAACACAACTGAAGTTGGAGAAGATATCGTCCTTTACCAAGGACAACAAAATCAAGACTTTGGAGGAACTGGTCCTCAAGATCAATTACGATCCTTCGAACGTAAAAGAAACTGAGGAAATGATTAAGAAGAATAATGCTGACATAGCCTCCTTGAGGAAACAATTGAAGCTCCCGCCCACAGAGGATTCATAGGCGAAGGAGATAGTAGAGAAAGAAGAAGGGAAAGATGAAATGCTCTAGCTGCTCATGGAGAAAAATGCACAACTTAAATAAATGGAAGTTGAGATGGAGAAGCTATTAAAAGAGAAAGAGCAACTGAAGTCAATGGAATTCATTCCATTGAGTGCTATTCCAATTTCAGGAGTGAGCACAGCATTAGTGACAGAAGTCCCATCCGCGACTCCATTGACATCCCAGGAGAAGACAACCAACCTGGATAAGTCTATGGAAAAGATGAACCTGCAGGAAACAAAGATCAACAGGCTCAAAAAGGATATTGAGAACCTTCAGGAACTCAAATATTCCTTTTAGACCAGCCTCTCCAAGGAAAAGCAGGTGACAGAGCAGCTCAAACAGGAGCTACAGCAGCTCCGGAAGAAAACAGTGGTAGGAAAGACTTTGGCCGAGGTTAAAGAAAGTGTATGGACAGACATCACCAAGTCCATGAATGAGATATGGCCCATGATATAGATAATGTTTGAGCAGAATGAATTGGTGCAGAGAAGCAAGCAGGCCATTGAGAAGATCAGATCAGAATTGGGAGAGATGCCAACACAGGCGAACGAGATCATCAAGTTCCTCAATTATAAGACCATGGAATAACTGGAAGAGATGAAAATTGAGGACAGAACAGAGACCATCCTTGAGGTCAAAAGAGTTTTGAACAAGAGAGGATTAATGCTTCAGCTGGAAGAAAAGGTTCAGGCCATGGACCTAGGGGTACAAATATTCTTTAGTAAGATTGAGGCTCTACAGAAGAAAGGTCTTCTCTGTCTGAAGGTAATCARTGATAAATTGATGACACTCCCAGACTACAAGAAGAGATTGGCCGATGTTGCTAAGGATAGTTCAAAGTTTGCAGGCATTCAAGGGAGCATCACTGGCAAGGCGTTTCTAGATGCTCTTCAGTGGGACATCAGTATCCAACATGAGATTCGATACATCTTCCTCACCAAGCCTACCTTCACCAAGTACACAGAAATGGATGAAGTGTATCGAAGGCTACTCAAAGTCAACATGCCCAGTCATCTCCGATGGGAGGAACTCTATGATCTGATCGAGTAGCAGATGAGATGTCCCAGTCCAGTCATTTTTCCAGTCAGATGAGGTCATGCAGAGGCTTCATCAATGGCCCACCTAGAAATCAGCATGCAGTTACACCACATCATCAAGTAGTTCCTAGATTTAGGAAATTTGTTAAGTTAGTTAGGCTAAAAATAGATTTAGCACATCCTGATCATTAATGACAGGATCGTTTGTAATTTGAGTTATAATTACTTCATCTTTCAAAGTATTGGGGGTTGTTGATCTTCACACCATGACGCTATCAGACTGTAATATTTTTGAAGAGATCTTCCATTAATAAAAGGAGGCACTTTTACAGGATTCTTGCGTGTATTCGCTGGTGATGTTTTTCTCTCTAAGTTGAATGTTATTCTCGCTTTGTTATCATACTGTTTTCTAAATCTAATCCTTAAGAGTAACGAATGTTGTAGGATTTATCTCGTATACCCTATTTCTGACTCGAAAGATTTTAGTGTTTTATCTTCTGGTGTTTTCAATAAAGAAATTCTTAACTGCTTCTTTGTTGAAATTATCTTTCTCATCTTTTCTGCTATTCATCATTTATGCTATTAAAGAAGCCAATGATTATATTATCTCACCCTGTGAAAGTTTTCCTTTGTGTTTCTGGTTCAGATTTCATATTTTATTAAAACACAGACCCGGTAGCCCAATGGATGTGTAGACTGTCTCAACCAATTCAAAAAACACTTTGAAAACAAAACCGACCTATTCCTTTACCTAGCCTAATATTTAAAATTGGAAACATAGCTAAATTATATAGAGAGATCCCTCTCTGAAGTTGGAAGGGATAGATCCCAGCTTCGAAAGCGGTTGGATAAAGTTACCTTAGTAGATTTCTTCTGTTGTCAACCTCTAGGAAATTTACCAAGAGCTAACATAGTGGCGACCATACTGGGGAAGAATTAAAAATTTATAATTTCACGTTTTCTTTTCTCTAAAAAGAAAGTTTGTTCCTGGAATATTGCAAATTTGAGAAGAAAGTAATGTTTAGAGGTTGATTAAAATTTGTACATATTATTTTCGGACTCATAAAACTAAAAAGTATATATATATAAAATCAAAAAGAAATCTGGCTCCCAAGAAAGTTTATACTTGATCTCATCTAGACCCAGAACCTGCGAGAGTGATAGATAACCTAGAACAGTTGCTTAGGAAAAAGACCGTAGCTAAAGGTTCAGTAAGTCATACTCCCTTTCATAAGTCCCTTTCCTTTTTAGGGGAGCTCGTTACCTTTCAAAACCCTGACTTTGACACCTCTTCCCAACAAATCCTAGTTAGAACATGGTCCGATAGTTTTATGACTGGAATCATTTTCGACCCAACCGTTTTACAACCCCGAACCTCTAAAGTTATGTCTCCCACTACTAAACCACAAACCACTCCCTCAGCACTATCCAGTCCCTCCTCGTCCTTGTCTTCAGTCACTACCTCACCGATCATCCAGTCTGTTATCCCACCTCCTCCACACATCATGGCAGCTCAATATGCTCCATTGGTGTTGGCTGCGCCTCTTCATGCCATGCCCCAAGACTATCAAACGATACTTCCACAGTTCGATGCAACAGGACCTTTGAGCACACAACAACATGTAGACAAAATGAATGATTATTATGATCTGCATGAAGTAGATGAGGCTAAAGTTCAAATGAGATTGTTTTCCCAAAGTTTGACAGGTGACGTTAAAAAATGGTACAAAGATTTGTGTGTTGCCTCAGTCCTTGACCTTACTACATTCCAAAAGAGTTTTCTAGACAGATGGGAGGTAAAGAAAAACCCTCTCCAAATCTTGTCAGAATACGAAAATATTAGAAGAAATCAAGGTGAGACAGTGCAAGATTACTGCACTCTTTTCAATAACCTGTACAATGCAATCCCAGCTGAAATCAAACCTCCACAGGGTTTGGCATTGATAAAATTCTCGGATGGTTTTGACGCTGATATGTCATACCAACTAAGGGAAAGAAATTCTACCACCCTGGAAGAAATGCAAAAAAGTGTAATAAGTCTGGAGGCCAATTTGTTGGCAAAAAGGGCATGTCAGAGGTCAGAGAGGAGAGTCACAATTAAAGAAGAACCTTCCATGTCAACCTCAGATTCCAAATTGGATTCTTTGGCCAGAGCAAGGGAAAAAATGATGGAAAGACTTACTATGTCAGAAAGAAATCCTCCAAGAGATAACCCACCAGCTCCTCAGGTTCAGAATCCTAACTTTAGGAGAAACCCTCCTCAAATTAGACAGAGATATCCTAGGGATCAAAGAGAGCAGAGAGGTCCGGATCAACAAATCAGACCTCCCCTATAAGAAAATTATGCTGATGAAGGGGAGGAAGTGATTGAGGAACTAGAGGATACTCACATAAATCTCATGGCCATTCATGATAACGAAGCTATTTTCCTTACCCAAGAAGAGAAAGAACTTTTTCTTCTCAATCAAACAAAAGTATGTGAAGAAGCTGAAGATGCAAAACAACAGGCATTCGAAAATTCCATTTTGGAGGTACACCGACAGTATAATCTGCAGAGTAAAAAGACAGAAGGGGGTTCCCCAAAAAAGACGATTGAAATGAAGAAGGTAATTGAAACCAAGAAGGCCTCTAAGCCATCTACCGAGAAGATTCCTGAGAAGAGTATTGCCGAAGTCCCTGCAAAGAAAAACCTTACTATTCTGAAAAGAGCGTCACAGCCCGAGGTCTCACCTATTAATCCACCAAGTACTTCTGGCCAAAAGAGTATGGTGGACAAACTAGAATTGATGAGCCAAGGAAGAGCTCCTACACCTTTCATCCTTGAGAGGGAATTAGCCAAAGTAAAAATCCCCATTCCACTTTCTGAGTTGTTGAACAAAGATGTTTATCATTCACAGGTGATTAAAGCACTGACCATTGAACCTAACATAGGAAAAAAGGCCTTAACCATTGGATTAGCAAATCATTTAGATACCGTGAACCTTACAGATGATCAACCTGAACTTAAGTTCGGATCTTAAGTAGATGGCCGAGATGATAATGGAGATGTCGCTCCCTTTTACATCAGTCTAAACATACATGACCTGATCTTGCATAACGCTATGCTAGATTTGGGTGCTTCTCATAATCTGATGCCGAAAGCAGTGATGGAGAAACTGGGACTGGAGGTCACTAGACCTTACAAGGATTTACACTCATTTGACTCCAGTAAGGTTAGATGTATTGGCTTGATCAAGGACCTATGTATCACCCTGGTTCAGATTCCTGCAAAGAGCATGGTAATGGATGTGGTAGTTGTAGACATCCCTCCGAATTATGGAATGTTGCTATCCTGGTCTTGGGGGGCTAAGTTGAGAGGTACCCTATAGCTAGATATGTTGTATGCCACTATCCCAGTTTTCGGGCAACAAAGAAGGCTATACAGAGAAACATTGATGAAATACATGGTCAGTAGCCAAGAAAAAMCTCACAACTATCCTCTTTACTCTATGCATTCTGATTTGGATTCTTTAATCTTGTACAATGATGGTGACATGGGAGAGCAAGACACTCAGCTGGGAGAAKATACATCTAGTCTGGATGAAGGCCAAGAAATCATGGAGGTAGCAAGGAAGAAAAACGTGATAACTGAAGAGCTACCTGCATATTTCTGTAGCATGGATTTTGATGGAGCAGTAAGCAAAGAAGGAGATGGAGCAGGAGTTTGGCTACACAATCACAGAACCAGGTACTCAGAAAACCACTCTCAAAAATTAAATTTCCAATTCACTAACAATATCGCTGAGTATGAAGCCTTGATGCTCGGTCTGAAGCTTTTGAAAAAAGTTGGTGCCAAACAGATTATGGTAAGAGGTGATTCTAAGTTGATAGTCAAGCAAATCAAGGGTGAGTACGCTGCGAAACACCCACGTCTTAGAGCTTATAGGAGTGTTTTTCTTGATTCCCTTAGATGTTTCACTGAAGTTGACTTGCAGGTAATGCTGAGGGGACAAAACATTTTGGTGGATAGATTGGCTATGTCAGCAGCCATGTGTAAGATTCCTTTCCGCTTGACTCGCCCATACATGGTGGAGGTAAAATGCAGACCAACCGTTCCCAATAATATCATGTACTGGCAAGTGTTTGGTAATGATGATCAAATCGAAGACTTTCTGCAGTCTAAAAATGATTTTGAATGTACAAATATAGACTTAGAGAATGAAAATGAAAATGTAAATAGATCTGATTTTGAAATTGATAGTGTAAATAGCGTAGATTCGGGAGAATTAGGCGATGATGAGATGGAGGATGATAGTTTTCATTTGAAAAGTAATGTTTTTTGCCTAGGGGTCTAGTTCCTTTATAGGACCTATTTGATTTTAACGACATAGCCAAAAAACCAAAAATTGAAGCAAATGGACAAGAGGTAGAAGACTGCAATATAGGGACCGAAGAGAAACCCAGAATGGTCAAATTGTCTAAATCATTGCCCCCTGAGAAAAAACTCAAATACATTGAAATGTTCAAAGAATATTCGGATGTTTTCGCCTGGGGTTATGAGGATTTGAAAGCTTACAATACCAGCATAATACAACACTGGATTCCAATAAAAGAAGACCAAAAACCATTCAGACAGAAACTTAGGAGAATAAATCCCAAGTTACTCCCTCTGATAGAAAAAGAGATTAAAAAAATGTATGATGCCAACATCATAGTCCCGTTGCGTTTTTCCAAATGGGTCTCAAATTTGGTCCTAACACGTAAGAAATCTGGGGAAATCAAGTTGTGCATTGATTTCCAAAATCTGAATAAGGTCTCCCTGAAGGACAATTACCCCTTGCCCAAAATGGACCACATCCTACAAAGGGTGGTTGGATCTAGTCGAATCTCTTTGTTGGATGGGTTCTCGGGTTATAATCAAGTCCTAGTTCACCTGGATGACCAAGACAAAACCACTTTCACTACACCATGGGGCACTTTCATGTATGTGAAAATGCCTTTTGGTTTGATGAACGTTGGAGCCACTTTCCAGAGAGCGATGGATATCGCCTTTGTGGAAGATGAACAGGGCGAGATGGCGACTCCAAGCGTGAGAGAGGTATTTCTGAACTCTCCATGGTACACAAACCTAATATTTGTTTTGCAAAATTTACAAGCTCCCCTGGTTTGACTAAGACTAAAGCTAGACTTTTAAAGTTGAAAGCCTTAAAATTCTGTATTCTAGAAGGCAATTTGTATTGGAAAGATCCCGGAGGTATTCTGTTAAATTGTTTACTGAAAGATGAAGCTGACAAAGTGTTACAAGAATTTCATGCAGGAGAATGTGGAGGCCATCTGAACTGGAAGGTCACAGCCAACAAAATACTCAGAGTTGGATTCTATTGGCTGACCCTATTCGCTGATGTAAATCATAAGGTGATTGCATGTCATCAATGTCAATTGTTTGAAGGCAAAAGGAAACTCCTCCCTCTACCTCTGAAACCGATCTCAGTTGAAGCCCCTTTCCAGCAATGGGGACTGGACTTCATTGGACAAATACACCCTCCTTCTTCAGGCCAACACAGGTTGATTCTCATTGCCACCAATTATTTTACCAAATGGATCGAAGCAGTACCAAGTAGGCAAGCCACTGACTCTGTTATTATCAAATTCCTTGAAAATAATATCTTGTCTCACTTTGGATGTCCTAGAAAGATTATAACTGATAATGCAGATGCTTTTTGGTCAAAGAAACTCATAGATTTCTGCAACCAGTATCACATTGGTTTGGGGAATTCCATAGCTTACTACCCTCAGGGGAATGGGCTGGCGGAATCTTCAAACAAAACCTTGGTAAATATCATCAAGAAAACGTTGCAGGAAAACAAGAAATCTTGGCATAAAAAGTTGGTTTTCGCATTATGGGCTGACAGACTGACCACCAAAAGGTCAATCGGTATGTCACCATACCAGCTGGTCTATGACATAGAAGCAGTTTTCCCCACTTCCTTAGGAGTCCCTGTCATGAAGCTGCTTTAATATGTACAAGCCGAGCCAAATGACTCACAGAGAAGGATCAACCAGATGATCCATTTGCAGCAGTCTAGGGAGGAAGTTTTCAACAAGACTCAGGTAATCCAAGAAAACATCAAGAAGATCTTTGACAAAAGAACCAAGGAAGATGATTTTGAGCTAGGAGATTTGGTGCTGATATGGGACACCAAAAATGAAGACAAGGGAAAGCATGGAAAATTTGAAAGTCTGTGGAGAGGGCCATACATGATCCAAGCATTCAGGGGGAACAACGCTTTCTTGCTAAACAACGCTGATGGGACAGATCTACCAGGAGGACCTGTAAATGGCAGAATTATGAAGCATTATGTGCTGCCCCAGTAGAGACTCGAGTTTTCACTCTCCATTGTACATACCATTTTTTATTTTTATTTTTCGCCTACATTTTCTGAGTGAATAACATTAGTCAGTTGGTTGAAGCCCGAAGAGAAGGCCCTAAGCCACTGACCACTATTCTTCCAATTTTTTGAGAATAAATCTAATCAATCAACGAAGGCTACTAGGTAGAAATTTTTAGAATGACAGGAACCAGGATTCTTGGCACTTCACATGGAAAGTACCATCCCTAGACGGAGCCGTTGTTATCACCCTATACGTTATAGGATTAACTAGTG
>JASDQU010242515.1:214688-225279 GCA_032191745.1 Picea mariana | reverse complement strand
TTGAATTATAGTACACTCATCACTTCACTTTATTATTTACCTTCTAAAATCTCTTAAACCACTTTGACTACTTTGACCTTTTGGGGCTTCAAGCCAACATTTGAGGGTCCTCCAAATTCGTAAGGCCATAACTCTCAAACCGTGAGGAGTTATGTGACGTTCTACATACTACTAGAAATAGAATGACATGTAATATTCATATATAATAGTATTACCTACAAATATATCAAAACTCATACCATTATACATCAAACAAACTTGGGTCCATTACACAAACCCGGGTTCTCCAACTTCACATGGCCATAACTCTCTAACCGTGAGGAGTTATGTGATGTTCCACATACCACCGGAAATGGCATGACATGTACTACCCATATAGAATAGTATTACCTTCAAATATATTAAAACTCATACCATTATACATCAAACAAACTTGGGTCCATTACCTAAAACTTTGTGCTACCGAAATTCACTACCAGACTTTCTCGAAGGGTTGAAATCAATCACTAAGGGTTGAAATAAATCTACAATATCACTCTCCAATGGTTGAAATCAATGACAACCAACAATCCATACCAATTTTCCATCAACCTAAGCCAACTATCTGATAATTTTCCCCTTTGGCATTGATGGAAACACCAACATTGATGGCAACACTTAGTCATGATAACATTCATTCTTATACTTATCATCAATGTTTCTATCTCTCCCCCTTTGACATAAATGGAAAAGGGTATCTCCCTTTGGGGTTGCTCCCTTTGAATGGAGTCTCCTTGGGATGCTCCCCCTATGATCTCTCTCTAAGCATTTCTATCCTACATCTGATAAATCTCTCCCCCTTTGTCATCAATGGAAAAGGTATATTTCCATCTGGGGCTGCTCCCCCTAAATGAAATTTCCTTGGGGATACTCTCCTTGACCGAACTCTTCATGAAACTGATCTTCCAACCTGAATTGTCCTATTTATGGTGCTTCCTCTTGTACATCTAAGACATATAAGATAAGAATTCAAAAGCATTCATTTTGGAGTAGAAATAACTTTGATTCTCTAGTGAAGATACTTAAAGGCTTCCCGTGGAAGCAGTTTTATAAAGATGTCTACCACTCGTTCTTTTGTGACCACATATTCAACTCTGATGTTCTTCTCTACAACATGTTCTTGTAGAAAGTGATACTTGATTGGAATGTGCTTCGTTTTGGAGTGCATCATCGGGTTCTTTGAGATACTGATGGCGCTTGTATTATAATAATAGATTAGAATGGTCTCATCATACTCAACCTGTATATCTGTCAGAGTTTGTTTCATCCATAGAACTTGTGTACAACATGTTGGTGCTGCAATATACTCTGCCTCGACTGTAGATAAAGATACCGATGATTGTTTATTGCTTATCCATGATACTAAACACTCACATAAATAGAACACTGCTTTATTGGTGCTTCGTCGGTCATCAATGAAACCTGCCCAATCTACATCTGTGTAGGCAATAAGTGATAGATCCTTTCTTTTTGGATACCATAGTAAAAACTCTTATGTTCCTTTGAGATATCTGAAAATCCTCTTCACTGCTAATACATGTGATTCCTTTGGTGCTGCTTGAAATTGTGCCACCTGTCCAAATGCCTGCATTACATCTCGTCTGGATGCTGTCACATATAATAAGCTACCAATCATTGACCTGTATTTCCTCTGGTCTATAGACATTGAATCAACATCTTTGCTCAACTTTCAACTGGTTTGCATAGGAGTGGTAACTAGTTTGCAATCTTCCATTCTGTTGAAACAGTTTTTAATTTTTTTTATCTCGAAGACTAAAACTTTCATTTTTCGGGTTTCAGCTTTTCATAAAGCATAACCCTCGCTATCATTTCCAAAATCCTGGTACCGAAATCCCGACAAGATTTATTCTTTAAATAATCAACGACAAAAAAACAAAAGTATTTTAAAAGTCCCGATGCGCATTCTGTAAAGTTATTTTTTAATCACGGTAATTTAAACCCTAAAGGAATTGATTAACAATTTTTAAACCTTTCGGGTTTCGGGTCTACTCAAAAACATATGTTTTCCATACATATTGAATCACGAAATCCCGATCCCCGATTTCCCAAAAGAATGGAAGTTAGTTTTTAATCCTGATTAATTAATTTACTAATACGAAAGTTAAGGCCTAAACCTAATCTTATCGTGATTTCGCAATTTCAGGAATCAGGGTTTAACGATGACATACCTCATGTATCCACGATCCTCGAAACCCCGAAACGTGAAGTCTCGAACCATAATCAACATTTAAAATGAACTAACTTTGTTTTAAAAACACGATTAACGGTAATTAAACTTCTTGGGTATTTTCTTATTTTCGGTACTATTGAATGAAGTCTTTCGAATTTTGAATCTGGGATTGCTGAAATACGACCACAATTAATAACAGATAACTGATGACTGATGTGACACTAATGCGTATCTCAGAAATATTCACTGCATTTAAGGTATTAATTTCTTGTCAGTTGCGCCAATACCTTCACCATTAAACGAGTTCAAGGTGAATTAAAGCTCTGTGTTCCAAAACCTATGCTTGTTCTTTCTTTCAAAGGTAATTCGCATTCGACCAATCTCATACGCTTCTTTTCTGTGACAGGTTTTCCTTCTAACATAAAGCTATGGCGCCAAAGAAAGCACTGAGGAAGAGTGAAGATACAGAGGAGATGCGTAACCCAGAAGGAGATATCATATCCGACACTACACCACACGCCATCGACTCAATTAAATCATGGAGAGAAATCTATGAACTTCTGGATTACGAAATCAAAAATTCTTCTGCTGATTCCGAGAATCACCTTCGGGATATAGCAGAATCAGAGCTTCATAATATCGCAGCACGCCCTCGACTCATGGCATACAACAACATGATCAATTGGGCCTTGGAGAAGGTTGATATCTCGACAAGAAGCATTTTAAAAAATCAAGCGGTCGTTGTCGGCTTATTCAGGCCAGAGCATATACAAGTAATGTACAAACTCTCACCAAATCCTAAGTACATTTATAATGCCAAATTTACAGTTGAGTTTCAAAGGAAATATTGCACTGAGGCAGACCAAACATATCCTGACTTTATTAAAGGATGGTGGAGATGTCCATCGAAATTTAGGGCCGATACCCATGGAATTTATGCCACAACATCTTTGAACGAGTACATGGTCTATGTAGCCATTATGCTGTGTAGACTCTTCGGGAAAAAGAATCCCTGCCATTTCCCTCCAAAGTGGGTTCCCCTTTTAGAAGAAGCATCAGAAGGATACACTTTTAACTAGAGAAAGATTTTGTCTGATAACCTAGCCCAAGAGGTTTCAAATTACAGAGTTGCAAGATCTAAAGGTCAACCAGTGGCCTTTTACATGTCGACGTACATCATGGACGCAATATGCTTTGTAACTCCATTTCCCCTGATGAATTGGAGTTGGAACATAACCTACCCCGAACCCATTCACGAGTATCACTCTGTGCTATGGGAAGAAAATGCTAAGAATGTGTTTTATGAAATTTGTCATTTCATGGTAATTCCAATGCATAAAATGTTTTATGGCTGTGAACCCCCTCGCATTTCTGAGACAGTCTCAGAAAACCTCAAAGAAATAGCCGACTGGTTCATCGATGAAAACTTCTCTTACATTAGAGTTTATGGGTGCTCAATCCCCCCTCATGCGCTTCCAAAATTCCTCCCAGACAGACTGATATTGAGGGAGGTAGCACACCAAATAGTGAAAGGCGGTATCAGAATAGAGCTAAAGGCGGATGAAAAGAAATCCTAGCCAATCTTCCCTGTGCATATCGAGAAATTTTCATTACTAAACTTGGGCCATTCCAAGGTGGAAGCAGAAGCACTCGAAGAAATCAAAATGGTAAATATTGAGCACATAAAGCATGACCCTTATCAACTTGTGAACAAACACCTGATACACTGTGGTATGAAAGATTATGAACATGAAAGGTCCACTTATGATGATATGTTCAAAGAGGTCAAAACTTATGAGGAAGTATTAAATAGAGTATGGGCATTACCACCCGACTTACAGACTGGTTTTATGACCTTCCAAAGCCATAGGCGAAGTTGTTTACCGAAGATATTGCAAGGTCAATACACGATTCCCCCTCCAGAGAAGGAAGGACCTCCCCTAGGTTTTGAATCAGATGCACAGGATAAAGCAAATACAAAGGAAAGTTTGAAGGAGACTGAAATTCCTTCACTAAGAACATAAGTTCTACAAATCAAGAACTTAGAGTCAGGGAAAGGAAAGGAGTTGGAAACATCTCCAGAAATCCCTGAGAATTTTCTTGAAAAAATAGGAGGAACGGTATCGACTAAGCTTGGAAGCCCTATTACTTCTTTGACCCCATTGCAATCTACCTATGGAAACCCCCAAGAGGGAGCTCTATATGTTAGTGATCTCGAACCTATTTCTAGAGACAAAATTCCTTCATCCGATTATTTTTCCAGTAAAAAGAGAAAGGCTATCATGAAACAGAAAATGCATCCAAGAGGAGACATGATGATAAAAAAACACAAGATCATCGTAGATGGACAAAAACTTGAAGAGGAGGAATTCACTACAGAAATAACAGGCACAATGGGAGCCTTAGCATCAACAAATTTATACTCTGTGGGTAATTTGAGAACTATGTTGCAGCAGAAAGATCAGATGATAACTCAACTATAAAGTCAATTAAAGGAGACTGAAAGAAGTATCAGTCGGGAGATAAACAAGGGTCTAGAATGAGCTAGATTCAATGACATACAAGAGATTCAAATACTAAGAACAAGCTTAAATGAAGCAAACATGAAGATACAGGCCGGTCAAGCATAGGTCTTACATCAGGAAGAAATGAATAAACAATTACAGAACAAGATGAGTTCAATCCAAAATCAAGTGGTAGAGATGGAAACTTTCCAAGCCCAGGCATTGAAAATACATGCCAAAATAGAAAAAGAGCAACAGGGATTGATCTCTAAGCTAGAAATTATTCAGACTTACTTTCGGGAGACAGGCAAATCCTTCGACAATATCCTCTTAAAGGAGAGGGAAGCAAAAGTAGCCAGAACCACTTTTCAAAAGGCAGTGATTCTTTCAATAAAAGAGGATATCGGAAAGACTCAAAAGTTATATGTTTCAGAGCAGATCAAAGGGGATATAATACTCAAGGTTTGGGAGGCAAGCCTTGCCGAAAACAAGAGAATAACCAAAGAGGTTAACGATGATTGCCAAGAAATTTTCGATCTTCTAGAGAAGGCTTCGTTGAACATTGGAAGAGACAACTGTCTTGGGTTATTGGGACAAATCAACATTGGAAAACATCAATTAAATTTCAAGGAGAATCTAGATGAAATTCAAATAGAAATCTCACAGATAAAGGTAATTGATGTTACACAGATTAACAGGTGGATGGTGAAGCCAAATTTAAAGTTACAAACTATTGAGTTTACAGGAAAGATAGTTGACGACCGTCTACTAGGACTACGGAGAAAATTCTTCCTATTTGAGGCAAAAGACATTCCAGAGGCTCCTAGGGCGTTGGTGCAACTCCTGGGAAAATGTATTGATTGTCTCAAAACAGAAGAAGGAGTTTCATCAACAAAGAAGTAAAGTATTATTTTGAAAATTTCATTATCGAAATTAATCAAAGAAGATAAAGATAGAAATATAAACGGTTCAATATTTCACATTCATGTAACCATTAGTCTTTGGAAGTTAGTTAATCACCAACAGAAAAAAGGTTTGGTGATCATGTATAAATATAATTTCACAAGACTGAGAAGAGGCTTTTGTTTTTTGGGAGCCAATTGTATTAGAAGTTTTCCGATTTACAGTGATACTGATAATGCAGAAGAGATTCTGAATTTTGTCAACTTGAAGCTATGTGTTCCTTTACTCTGTTTTCAATATTTTTCAACATCTTTCTTTTCATGTCTTTCTAATGAATGATCAGCCATAGTTTAACTCAAACTTCTATTGTAGTTTGAATTTATTTGATTATCTAATCATTTACAAATTTTCCTCTGTGATTGCTATTAGTAGTTTCAAGACCTGTAGGTCATTTGGATGGTTATATTTTATATTTCATTAGAAATCTCATTTTTCTCTCCTTCTTCTGTTATGATAAGAGATTCTTTCATGATTAAAACCTCATATTTTTCGACAGTGTTACTTTTGTTATTATTTTACTATCCTCAAATTACTTCAAGTACAGGAAACGACCTCTACTATTATTGTGTTATTATTTTGAGTTCCAAAATTCCTTTTCTATTTCATCCCTCAAAACTGAAGCAACAAATCTTTAAACATTTTATAATTCAATAAAATTTTACTCCCCATAACTGTCCCAAATAATAGACAGCCTAACATAGAACCTGGCCTTCAAGATCAAACTAGCATTGCTTTGAACTTATTTAATACTATCCTGCAAATAACAACTACCCGGGTCGAATTAGAACTCTCATGGGAAGTTATTGAGAGAGATATTAGCATCCAAGAACAATGGGAAGCTAGACAGAGACAATTGAGAAACCAACTCTGATTTACCTTTCACAATTGATTCTTACCCCTTAATTCTCGTTATCTTTTCAGATGCCTTGACGGTATTCTTTAGAGCCTTAAAGTATAAACTCAGGAACAACACATTCCAAACCTCCTTATCATTTATTTGATATACTTAGTTTGAGAAATACAAATTCCTTGCTTGCTTTGACATATCTGAAGACCCAGAAAGAAGGATAGTTCTCCAAGTAATGAATTTTCAAATTCATTCTGCATATCCTTTGCAAATTTCCGGCTTAACCTGTCATTAGTACTTCCAAAAACAATATCATCAATATAAATTTCAATTAATAAAATACTACCTTGAGTTACCTTGATGTAGAGGTTGTTGTCTGCGCCTCCTTTCCATAGTTCGTAGGGAGTTTTGTAGTTGTTGTTTCTAAGCATTACTCTATTTTGAATGTGAACTATTGTATGCACTGCATGTGTCCAAAAAATATCTGTCAATTTGGAATCCATTAGCATTGTTCGAGCCATTTCCTGTGTAATTATCATCCATTATGATAATGTTCCTTTGTCTCTGAACCACTCTCTGAACCAATATATGAATCCATGCTCTCATCCACTTTCATATATATGTCCAAACCTGCAAAGGATTCTTACAAATCCATCTCTTTCCATACTGTCCAAGACTCTACTTGCGCAACAGTCCATAATGTTGACCCATTTATTACTATACTATCATGAGGACTTGATTAATCTATCAAACTGTACTTCTGCTAATTGACTGTGCTGGATCTGTCTTCTCAAACTCTGCAAGCTGCTTGAAGGATGGTTCTTTGGTTTGTCACAACTATCACATAGACTCCCCCTATCTAATATTCATATTACCTGGGAGTCTCTAAGCCGGATGGCTCAAAACAATTCCTGCTCTGATGTGTATTCATCATCATCTTCATTGGTAGATTCATCACCTCTTTGAGCTTTGACTTCTTTCTGTCTGTCTATGGATTCATCTTTCACTACAATACTTGAAAGTACAATCTCTTGAACCTATTCCTGATTTACTTGTCCTTCTTTTATTTCATCTATTTTCCAAACCCTTCTATATCTGACATCCTTCTTTTTCTCTGTAGATTTTTCTTCATATCGTTTTATTGCCAATCTTGCGATCTCTGGGACCTGGTCTTTGTTCACTTGCGGTCTGGATCTACTCTGACTCTTCAGAGCTTCGGGCCTTCGGGAGTTCTTTACTCAACTTATGCTTTTGCTTGCTTCCTTTTAGAGAATGAGATCGTCTGAAACGTGTCCCTTGCTTGAAGATCAACGACCACGAGTGATTGCGGAGACTCAACTCGCTCACTCTTTAATTTCCTTCCTGATCTATGCAAAGTGAAGATGCTTGTCCATAGTGGGATCGATATCCACCGTTGATCTTTTGTTCTAGCAAGATCAACGATCCTGAGGAATTGCGGGCTCACAATTTGCTCACGCTTTAATTTCCTTCCCGATCTCTGCAATGCAAAGATGCTCATTCGTAGCGGGATCAATATCCACCGTTGATCTGTTGATCTAGCAAGATCAATGATCTTGAGGGATTGCGGGCTCACAACTTGCTCACGCTTTAATTTCCTTCCCAATCTCCGCAATATCTTCCCACCGTCGATCTCTCTTCAATAAGATCTGACGGTCGTGACTTAAACTTTGCTTGATCTGACGACTTATCTTGCTCTCGCCCAGATCTAATGGCTAAAAAAAAAAATCACCTCTTTTGCGCGTTCCTCGTCCTTTCTTAGCTTAATTAAAGGCTCAGATTTGTTCCTTTGGCCGATCTTACGGCTGCTTTAGATTGTCCTTTGCTACTTCTGCAAACTTCCTCCTGAAGAAAGAATTTCACGAATCTTTCATGAATTCTTTAAATGCTCACGAATATTTAATTGTTTCGTCCTTCTGCAGCGCTGCTTCCTCGCGCTTGCTGTCTCCAACGATCTTTTGAGCGTACTGCGGACTTCTCTCGAAGCTCTGTGAAGAATCTTGCATCCCGTGATCTCATCTGCGAGACAATGTAAGCTATGCGCTCTTTTTCCTAGGATTGGGCTGCTCTCTAGGCACTGTGAAGAGGCTTACGTCCTAAGCTCTGATACCATGACAAAATGAGAAGCAAAAAAGATAATATAGAGAAGACGAAATTGGAAACAAGAATGAGCAGAGCACAATTCATTAGAGGAAAAGAGTTGAGCTAAATAAGCTTCAACAAATCAAGAAAATCAAGAAATAATCGTACAACGAACAGTATACAATCACATACTGTTGAGGTTACAGATATAATTAACAGAAACGATAGTTGATGCTTATGACATGAATTTGCTCCTCTTTATTGAGCTAAAAATGTTAGCATTACTTCATCGTAAAATTGACAAATGCCCCATGCTCCTCTTTATTCTTTATTGAGTTAAGAATGGTATCATTACCTTTGTTAAAACAAAATAGAGCACTGATGGAGAATTTGAATGCCTTGAACGTTGTTGCAATGTACATCACTACAACATAGGTACAATTAAAGGTTTCATTTCAGTATTGACTGAAATATAGTTAAGAGGGTCTTGTAATTAATAGAAATTCTACAAGCTGGTTTGGCAAGCTCACTTAAAATGTTTTGGTCAACTCAAGAGTTTGAGTTTGACTAGCCTCATTGATTGAGGCTGGTTTGGCAAGGTTTGGCAAACTGAGTTAAAATGTTTTGATCCACTCACAGAGTTTGACTAGCTTCATTGATTGGAGCAAGTACTGTCATTTCTTTTGCCCCAATGGAAGGGTGAGTTTTCTTCAAGTATATTAAGGAAATGCTTGAACTTTGAAGCACATGTTATATAAGAGCATTTTCAAATTTTCGAGATGTCTCATATTTCAATTGAAACTGAACTGGAAATTAATGACTAGTGTGTATTTATATTTATGATGATATTTCATTATCTAATATAAATCTATCAAATGAAATATGTTGAGGTGAATACATGTCGAAAATAAAAATAAAAATTATCGCTCATTTTTAACACTGTAAAAATATGTTGAGGCGAATACATGTAGACAACCAAAAATATTTATCGATCATTTTTAAAAGTGTAAAAATATGTTGAGGCGAATACATGTAGACAACCAAAAATATTTATCGATCATTTTTAAAACTGTAAAAATATGTTGAGGTGAATACATGTAGACAACCAAATTTTTTTATCGCTTCCACACTTTAAAAGATATACCTACCACTAAATTCATGAATTAATGAATATATACCTACTACTGAATTCATCAGTTAATGTTATTCATTTTTAACACTGTAAAAATTCATGTTTTTCGAGCAAGCTTCTTTATATAGTCTATGTGTTTTCTCAATGAATGACATAGACTTTAAAATATCCTTTTGTGAAAACAAACCACCCGGATTAAGTTATAAATAAAATTATGTCCTCATAAAATTGAATTTATTAAACATAATAGGAGGATTTTAGAATTTCCCCCTTATAAAATTAAGTATACCATTGTTTTCTGGGTTTAACTAATGTGAACCACACGGAAAAAAGATTACCTCCGAAGGTCGAGAGTACCATTATCAGTTTTGTTGCTTATGAATGAAGCAATAACAATAAGACCATGGATTCAATTTTATTGCTTGTGAATGAAGCAAAAACCATAAGATCATGAGTGCAAATAGTAGAGCCTAATTTGAATTGCACAGAGTGGATTTCTACAGAAAGAGGCAGCAAAATGTAAAACCCAGTGCCTCTGTTGTCTGTATAAAGATTCGTTCTTTTCCGAAATCTTTTCACCTCGTTCAGTGAGAAGTGTTTTCCTGCTTGCAGCATGATTCAAAAACAACATTTAGAGCATTGAGTAGAGCTGTCAGAAAGATCAAATTGATTCTAATTATCACACAAATTAGAAGGTATATGACAGAGCTATCTCTACAGCGTGCAGTGAGCACTGTCGTCACTGGCATGCAAGATTGTAAAGACGAAGTGTTATGATTGTACTAATTGCTTTTCATATGATGAGACCTTCCTTC
>JASDQU010242515.1:167446-180599 GCA_032191745.1 Picea mariana | reverse complement strand
CCTTCGCTCATGTGATCAGGGATCGCGGGATTGCGATTTCACCGGTCACAATTCCCTTGCATCACAAAACCCCGAACCCCGTTCCTCAGGGATCTGATGCCACGTGTTCCTCCGATGATCGACGGCTCTCGTTGATTCGGGAAATCGCCGATCGCGATTTCACAAGGTGTAGGACTCTTACCTCGCTAATCCCCGAACGTCGATGGACGTTAATTCTCCTCGCCTGCGCTTACGAGTTAACTCCTGCGTGACTCCTCCTTGATCTGACGATCCTTGGGATTTCGGGTTTCTCCCTGACACCTCTAAGTCGTCGATTCTCTTCCTCTTGAAGAGTTCCTCCGCTTTGCCACCTCTGTCCTGTATGAACTCCCCTGGAGTCTGTCCCCACAGCGACACAAAGGTATTCTTCCAGGCCCGTTCCTAAGATGCTCGTAAGGAACTATCCCCCCTGAGCGTTGTCTCTCTCTTTGACTCCTTCAGAGACTTCTCACGTTCTTCCTGTGTTCGACTTCCAACAGCTCTCGAAGCGTTGAAGCCATCTAGACCTGTGTAACCCTGCTAACACAGTCCAGTCCTCTTTCTCCCAGACTTGGTTCTGAGACTTCAATTCGACCTGCACTCACCTGCACGGTTCGAACAACCCAACATAACCCTGGGANACGCCGATGGACGTTAATTCTCCTCGCCTGTGCTTACGAGTTAACTCCTGCGTGACTCCTCCTTGATTTGAAGATCCTTGGGATTTCAGGTTTCTCCTTGACAACTCTAAGTCATCGATTCTCTTCCTCTTGAAGAGTTCCTCCACTTCGCCACCTTTGTCCTGTATGAACTCCCTTGGAGTCTGTTCCCACAGCGACACAAAGGTATTCTTCCAGGCCCATTCCTGAGATGCTCGTAAGGAACTATCCCTCCTGAGCTCTATCTCTCTTTGACTCCTTCAGAGACTTCTCACGTTCTTCCTGTGTTCGACTTCCAACATCTCTCGAAGCGTTGAAGCCGTCTAGACCCGTGCAACCCTGTTAACACAGTCCAGTCCTCTTTCTCCCAGACTTGGCTCTGAGACTTCAATTCGACCTGCACTCACCTGCACGGTTCGAACAACCCAACATAACCCTGGGCAATAGAGAACAGAAGTTCAACTGCTCAGCCTCCTCAACGCACTCTATGCGGAGGAATTCAACTGCATTCGATGCAGAAATCTCCTGGCCTAAGCAGAGAAACAATTGAAACTCATTCCCTCATTCCCTCAGGTTTCGAACCTGATATACAATCACGTACGCAGCATATAGAAGATAAGCATAAAAAGAAGCAAGCATGCAAAAGCATAATACCAACAATACACAGAGATCAAACACATCCATGGAATTGAATCAAGGATCTTCTATTAATTCAATATCTGTACATGGAGTTTCTTCACAAGCTCTCTGCTTTGTTCTTTCCTTCTTCTTTTTTTTTCTTGCTGAATAATAATCTCAATTATACAAGGAGGGTTCCTATATTCATTTTCCCTCCTGGAAGTACAAACTGTCTAATCTACAGCTAATTCTATCTACCAGCATTTAAAACGGTTAAATGCCTTCTTATCTACGTTACATTACAAGTGCGCTTCATATGAATGCATTCATTCAAACGACGGCGCAACAATTCTTTCAAAGAAATTCAAAAATGTGTGTGCTGGCGCTGTCCAGCTGTTCCTTTTCCTCCATGCGCTGGCTCGCTTGATGAAGATGTGGATGCTCCTGCATCATAAGTCCATAGGAGTACGATCTAATCTATCACGTAGGTGTCCTCATAGATCAAATAAACTCATTCCATAGGAGAACAATATGGAGAATGTGTCAGGAAGCTATAATCATCAACCCTCCCTCTCAACAAGGGAGGAATCATGCTAAGTCTCTCACGAAAGTACTCGAACTTACTCCTGGGAAGAAGCTTCATGAGATCATATGCAATTTGGTTATTTGTAGGAAAGTATTGCACTTGTATTGTCTCCCTCTACATCATGTATCGAACATAATGATATCACTGACCAATCAAGTTTGCAAATAGTTTGTGAAGCCACATTGCTTCACGAACTTCAATCCACAACACTATCTGTTTATGTGGTACTCAAGGCACATAAGTCCATTTCCCGCTACGCCAGGAAATCATGGTAGATCCCAAGGTAAAGCAACATCTGGAGGTGTTCTACAACACTCCTTTCCTCATCAGAGTCAGCATATCCCTGTAATCTTGCGTCAATACTGGAGACATATCTCAGTCCATATCCATCAATCCTCGTATACTAAGCTCAAGGTTCCTAGATAATTCCATACAAGGCCTTATTCGATCTGGATGCATGAGACTCCTTCTCATGTATCACGAAACCAACTAACTTCTTAATGTATACTTCTTTCTCAATCTCTTCATTGAGAAAGGTTGTCTTCTCATCCATGTGATGTAATCTCCATCCCATTTCTACTGCAAGGGAAATGATCTTCTGGATGGAAATATATCGAGATATAGGAGAAAATGTCTCCTCATAATCTATTCCCTCCACCTGAGAGAATCATATGGAAACAAACCTCGTTTTGTGCTTCTCGATGCTCCTATCAACCACACATTTGATATTTGTAGATCCACTTGGAAGTCACCACAGAATTCCCTTACGGTATTGGAACAATATCCCACACATAATTCTTCACCATGGACTAATACTCCTCCATCATGGCTTCTCTCTGTATCTACTGACTAGGCGCTTCCTCATAACATGAAGGCTCAAGAATCAATGATGTGGCTCATAACTGCAACATAGCCAAAATTTATCTATGGTCTATGGCTATTTCAGAAAGTACCACGGGAGCTACATGTCCCTCTGCCCCATGAAATCCTCTTCCTTCCTACTACAATATCTCTAGGAATATCAATAGAATCATTTGAATCAACGGGCTCGACCAACTCCCTCTGAATCGTTGAAGGGGTGAGGGGTAGAAGTCATCATCCCCTCCTACTTCCCACTATCAATCTCCATGTGAGATCCTCTAGATCTCTTGAAGGATATCCCCTCTTCAGAGGAAACAACACTCATGGGTCAACGCAAATATGAATGCATCAAGTCCAAGATCCCCTTGGATCTGATGTCACTACTCGGAAAAGACCCCACTACCTCTATGAATTCCATCATGCTCTACATGAAGATATGGAAGACCTGTCACCATATTCTATGCCATAACTCGCTTAATTGATCTATTCATGTGCCAAGATTCATACTAGTAAATTTGTTAGTCCATATAAACTCCTTGTCTAGTTAGACTGCTTCATGTCTCAAGCTAGAGACCATCTAATATGTTGCCTTATGCAATAGTCACTATGACTCCCTCTCAGGGCTATCACTAGTGAACTGTGTTCATTGTAACCTTCCTAGAACAAGAAAACAAAATAAAAGAAACAACATCTCCATGGAGACCTCCATGGAATATAACCTACCAGGAATAAGAAAACAAAACAAAAGAAACATAATCTCCATGGAAACTTCCATGGAAGATAACCTGCCAAGAGAAAGAAAAAAAAGGAAAAGAAACATCATGTCCATGGAAACCTCCATGGAAGATAACCTTCCAGGAATAATTAACGAGACAAGAATATCTCCTAGAGGGGAGAATAATGAGTACATCTCTAGAATCAAAGAAATTCAATCATTGTTGTCACAACTACAACACTTACTTGTAATGTAGTAAACTTAGAAATGTAGGTTAGAGGAATGATAATTAAAACAATAAAACCTGGAGTATTCACTTCCAATGTGTTGTTCCTCTGAATGCAATGAGATCCCTTTGCATCCATGATTGCAGCAAAGGTTCCCTCCTCTTGCAAGTACCCTCATGACAATGGTGAAAATAATATATACAAGTGCATACCTCTTGAAACTATAGCATTATCCTTAGGAATTTTCCAACTAGTGTAACCTTTGAATGGCATACAAAAAAGGACTCCTTAAGCATGCTGCAACACCTACCTCAAATTCACCACTCAACAGACCTGTGATTCCTCCTAGTACAAGCTCAGGACATCATCAAATTCAACCTTGTCCCATTGGAAAAATCTATCTTGGGACATGTCTGAAATTGGTCTTAGACCAAGCCTTAACTCGACATCAATCACTTTAGAATCAAGCCTAAATTTGGCATTGAATACCTCTCCAAACTCTGCTTCAAGATGGTTCAGAAATTTCTTGAAGATGTTTCATAATACAGTGTTTGGAATTCACCAAATTCTGCAATATTATATTAGACATTTGGCTTGCAATTTTCTTCTCTATTGTTGGGGTCATAGATAGGCTTGCGAATAGGGATGGTTAGTCTCCTGGTGCATGTGGCTCGCTTCCTACATGGATCCTTATAGCATAATCCCTAGAAGGAATTCTTCAACCCTGCGGTCAACTTTTAGAACCCTAAACAAGGGCTCGACCAAGTCAATAGGCCTGTGGCCAACCTTTAGTTCTATCACAGGGATGCTAAAAGGAGGTTTGACCCCTTATCCTATACATGAAATAACTCTAAATTGTTTGTGCAGATGGTATTCTTCAGAACTTTCTCTGATACCATGTTGAAATTTTATTGCTAGACTAACTGCAGTAAATAATTAGGACCTCAAGAATAATAACCAAGCACAGATAACACAAAAAAATGGGTCTGTTTGTTTAATCATAGGCAATGATATTTCATTTCCACCAAACCATAGGAATCCTCAAGCACCACGCTCGAGCATAGCATGAGACCTACTATAGAAATATATCTAAGAGAAATTCATCCAAATACAAAGATAGATGTTGTTACAGAATTGCCTCAGATGAGGCCGAATTATGCCGCCTTAGACTAGTATTCCTGTGGTTTCCTTAGATGTGTTAGGAGGGCGAGTTGTTGCATTTCAAATGAGAATGAATCAAAATTTTTTATATTAGTTCATTAAAGTGAAGGGACACACCTTTTCACTTTCACAATAGAGACAACTTGTGCAACTCGCATATTAATTTGTCTTTACATAATAGGTCCAACTTGTATAAGTTACATATAAATTACTTTTATAATAGGGCCAACTTATGCCCTTGTCTCTCATTGATAGAAAGGGGTTTTCTCTTCTCAAGATATCAATATGTAGGAGGTCTCTTGGAGGTGAATACCTCCCACAACTATCAAAAACATCAACATCTATTACAATCAAAACTTGATTAATAATGTTGGAATAAAGTCCCAATGACAAGAAAATCATTCCAAACAACTTCAATAAGACTGTAACTATTCTAAAGGAGATAGGGTTGAATTGTACTTGACCAACAAATTTATATTTTAAGCATGATAGCTAATTCACAGTAGAGAAATAATAATATATGAATGGAAAGACATAAAATTAAAGGTAACGAGGGTCTTTGAGCCTTCCTGAGTGGGCCCTACCCAAGAAACACAAGGATACTTAAAGAAAACTAATGGCAGAAAAATGGAGATTCTTGATTTATTTATTGAAACATAATATAGTAGTGGAGAAAGGCTCCAAGTTCTCTAAATTCTGTAAGAAAAATGACAAATTACAAAGTGATTTCAATACAAATCTCATCCTCCTCAAGGATAGTCCCTAGGCTCTATTTATACTACTGGATGGAACATGTTTATACCTTCAATCATGGAGGGATTTTAGGTCTTTCTCCCAAAGGATTCTTGGATCGGGATCCTCATATTCTAGTGGATGTCTCTTGGCTCCCTATAGTTTGAGTTCGAGGAAATGGGATGGATCATCTTCTTTAATTCCTAGCAGAGAGATGCAGGTAGGTGAGGAGACAAGATTCCTCATTTCTCTCAAGGTGTTGGGACATAAGATCCTTTGCGATTTGACTTGACACATTAGTATGCATGTAGTACCAAGAAAACAATAATGATCATAAGTGTAAAATACATATAGTAAAAAATCCCAATCAATTCATTAATTAACTGCAAAAACCATAGTTTATATATTATGAAAGGTTAAAAGATATGTCATATACGTAAAAAATTGTGTTTAGAAGTGCTATTGATGGGTCTCTATGATATATAATGTGGAAGCCCATCATCATCCCCCAAATTGAAGACTCGCACATCCTTGTGAAAAAAAAAATGTATCATTTCCTTTTATTGTTGATGTCCTTTCTTAAGTTGTTCATTGCATATATTTCTAATGTCCCATGCAATCAATTTGGTAATGGTCCTTGGATGGTGGAATCCTTTTGGCTCTTCTACTCTTCTTTTGACTCCTACTTCGCATTCTCTTGGTCCAAGACTGTTTGAGGTGTAGGCCTAAGGAGAAGAGGAGGGATGAACCTTAATCGAACCTACTTTACCTTCAATTTCCTCATTGTTTCCTTGTACATGGGGGTCTTAATGAGTGCATATTGTATAGCATTGGGAGAGTATGGATGCTTCATTTGGAGACCATGAGGAAATAATTTACTTATTCTCTAATAGGCTTGGGATGCCTCTTCACTGAGAAGTCTCAAGATGTCTCCAAAGTGCGACATGGATTCTATTTGTTTCTCTTCCCATATTGGGGACACATCTTGATCTGTAGAAAGGATGTCACATATGGCCAATATATCCTTAGGCTTGGGAACCACATCTCTAATCCATAGAGGGATATAAATATCCTCTTTTATATACCTATTTAGCTCAACTAATTTAATCTCCTCGTGTCTCAACCAAGATGTGAAAGCCATTAATTGGACATCTCCTACATATAGAATTGGAATCCATATATAGGAGTGAGAGAGAGAAAGGTTTTGTAATTAGAATTCACATAGTCTATCCCTCTCTTCTATTACAGTGACCCAATACACTTACTCAAATTCCTTGGGAATCTCAATGGTGAAACCAAATTGTTGTTCTAGGTTGTTTATCTAAAATTTGTATGACCGTTCCTTAAGGAACAATTTGTACATTTTGGTTGGCTACTTGTAATTCAACATCTCTTAAGATATTTGAGCGATCTTTTTCAAGGATTCTCCCATGAACTCTAATTTTTCATTTTTAGCATTTAAGTCATTCTTGGTTTCTTATAGCTCCTTCTTTAGTGATTGGTTTTCCAAAATCAACTTCTCACTTTGGTTTGTTTCCTACATTTTTAGAATTTTCAAGTTCTCCTGTAGGTACTGGAGCTACTAATCCATCTCCTTTGTATAATTGCCTATTTTTTCTTTCATTTGTTGTATTTCATTTGTTCCATATTCTTCCATTAAAAGGCCTCTATCCTGACCTATTCCAATTCTATCAAATTCTATCAAAGTGTGGTGTAAGAGGATACCTTCTCGTGTATTTTCTTTCCTTGGTGTTTACTATTTTTGTGGTGTTTTCTCCTCCCCATGTTGATTTTCTATAGGAATAGAAGAACCCTCAATGTTGATTATGGGGGTAAAAATGGGGTTTATCACATTATGAGTAACTTATTTTCTTGTCGTGTCTTTTCGGTAAGACTGAATTCCTATATGCTAAGTTGATTTCTTCCCTTTTATATTTAGAGGATATGTTGGGGGTGTTCTTAACTTGATCAAGGTTGAAACCACCTCCTTTTCTATAGTTTCCATATTAAATTTATTCTTTGTGTGCTTTTATTTGAAAGGTTCTAAATTACTATCCTTCCTTTTCTTCTTTACCTCCTCATTCTCTTTAGGTATTTAGAGGAGGTAAAGGAAAAAAAAGGGGGGAGAAGGAAGCATTGTCACACCATGGCCTTATCAAATTGATAGTTTGTGAGGCCTTGGAAAACTTGGAACAAAAATTTTCATGGACAAACTTTTGACATATGGATATGAAAGCCTTTCAAATAGAAGCTTCCAACAAGGTATTTATAATGTCAAAATCTACGTCTGTTGGAGATCATTTAAATGTATAAAATGTATAAACCATGTTGCTGAAGAATTTATTAGGCTCCATTTTTAATGAGAATGATGAGGAATTGAGAAAAACAATGAAACATTAAATTCTCCCATGCAATGCAATTGTGTACAATATAACGAATAAGCACTAACACTATTATCATTGAAAATAACGCCATCGCATTTAGCCATGAACCTGTTGAGCATCAACCAGCTAGTTATCAACAATGCCAACACCATTGGTCACGAACAACAAGGAATTCCTCTTCAAACCTCGACGTCGTCGGTAACCAATAAATATAACAAGGTACCTTCCCCGACGTGCCCTTTTAATAAATCAGTGTTGGCAATACTGCAAATTGCATTGTATTTGGGCAGACTCATACTATACCATCTCCATTGTCCTACCCGCATTGCACACAATATCTGTCCAAATAGCATGATTTAATTAGGCCATTTCAAAAATTTGTAACTTCTTTCTTAATTATTTTATTTTTAGGGGATTTTAACGTTATTTTTTATGATTATTAAAACAGATTACAAGTCAAGTAGACTGATATGAACCATGGTTACTCACTTGGGCAAATTCAATCATGGAAATGTCTGTTTGGCCTGCTTGATTAAAAAACTGGACAACAAGATAGTCTGGATAGTGACTGCTTTTGTCTACTTTGATAGACATATTTTTCCTTGGATACTTGCATGGGATGCTGTAATAATATTCAAGCCATAAAAAATACATAAATATTCACACTGGTAACTGCCAATACCATCAAGTTTATGTTTTTCTTTTGGTTTCTGATTTGGTGCTCACCGTTTATACTCCATGTCCAGTCCAACCCTCGTGTCTAGAAGTTGGTCAATTTTATCAATAAAATAATTATCAATATCATATGGCTATTTATGTAACACAATATTGTAATCACTAAAACGAAAAGTATTTTGCATTGGAATCCAATGAAGGCATCTTACTCGTTAATCCAGTGTGAGAAAAAACATTGCAAACAATGAAAAAAAAATATCCAAGCATCTCACAGACCTTTATTCAGGTTTAAATTTGTTTTTTTTTCTTTTATCCATAATAAACCAGGAGTCCACATTATTGGCCAATTGCTAAATAGAGTTTTTTCAGTGAAATAAATGTATAAAGATCTTAAAATTGGCAAGCATCTCATAAATTCCATTGGAACCAGAGTTGAATACCTCAGAAGTACCGACTCCACCAAGTTTCATGTAGAGCACTAGTTTTCCAACAAGAATACCCATACCCTGTTACCGAGAAAATCTCATTTGTTGTGCTGGATCGATAATTTATAACATAGCTAAGAAAATTATCCTAATAGGTAAGAAATAATATTTTATAGTAAAAGTTGTAGCAATGACATGAATGATCAATTAGGGTGTTTAGAAGTAAATATGATTGAGTGAAATCACCAAACTTGTTGATCCCTATAAAAGTAAACTTTATTAATCAACAATTACATATTTTACATTGAAGCTAATAAGCTAAATTGGCCCATGTTTTGAGAGTTGTTGATTTAAATATAAAACACTACTTTAATAACATTAGAGATACAATCTCTTTATGACAACCTTGTAGTTAGTAAAGAGGCTTGCCCACCAACAAAACCATATTTTCTATCCTCTTACAAAAGTTGCAAAAGCTAGATTAATATGACACGTTCAAAGTAATGCCTTAATTATAGTGAAAATGTGACACGTTCCTAGCTTGCAGCCGTTTAGCAAGAATGTTGGTCATTTGGAAAGACAGTTGGTTGATGGTAATAGGTCCGACTGAGCAGAAATCCTTAGTTAAAATTTTTCCGCTGAACTAGGAGCAAGTGTTGTTATGCAGGATGCAACCTTACAACTATTACAGAGGCTACATGGTAGAGTAAACGTAGGCCTCTTAAGGGATTCAATTAGTTCTACTTTGTACTAGATTTTTATTCTCAGACAATTGAATTTACCTATATTATTCATTCAATTTGATATAAGAGATGGAACCCAACCCTCTATGATGGTACTAGTCTTTATACGTCCATACTAGAAGAGGAACCTGAAGACTAAAAGAAAAGTATGACAGAATGGTACAAGGCTTGTGCAATAACTTTTTTGAACGGATTAATGACTACTTATGATACTATGTATGATTAGGGTTCTAAATTTGTTTAAGTACTGGATTTTACCTCCGACTATGTTGTTAGATATGGAAATAGGTCAAGTAGAGGATCAAAATCTTAGGCTATTGCTAGTGTTCGAGCTACCTTTGTGTATGTTGCAGCAACCTTTTCTTTTCTTGCTAAAAGCTGAGGTACAAGTGGGATAGGACCAACACTATAGGTGTTCCAATGGAGAGCATTTCAACAATCGAGAATATTAAGAAACAATGAAAGCATAATGCAAGGAGGGTTTCCAAATTTGAGCTTGGGAGAGTAAGCCTCTCTTATCTCCTTGTCCCATTAGAGTAGGCATTAAATATATAATCTCTGCCACTTTTTTTTACTGCATCAAGGAATAAATGTCTAGTGCTCAAAGAGGAATGGTGTTTTATACTTATGAGGGGTGTTTTATACTAAACAGGGTTTTATCAATGCAGTCATGTGTTGGCCTTCTTGTATTGTGATGTCATTATGTAGATAAGTTTAGAAGATAGTGGTGAATGGTCGATCCTAGACCTGATTAATGGTTTTATATTCACTMAAGTGGTTCTATATTCACCAACTTACTAGTTGTAGTAGTATTCAAAAAGAGTGGGGTACGCGCCCAAGGAGAACCAAGGATTACCAAACCATGAAAGGTAAAAWTTTTCACTTAGTGAAAAACATCTTCTCCTTTCCCTATGATCATGAAGGAGAACAACATGGAGAAATCAATAATTAGAGAAAGAGAGACCAAAATCCCTCTCATGAAGGATAAGTAATGATCAACCCTTGAAGGATTCTGTCCACATGGGTATAACCCCCTTTACAYTTATATGCAAGTAAMTTAACCTACCTACCTACATACATTTTTAGACGAAGGAAACTCCTGACGAAGAATCTCAGTTTTCACCTAAAAGCCAAGGTTGCAGGAAGGACSTTTGTATCCCAAAAACAAAAAGAGGATGCCAGGGGATTTGAACCTAGTTCCATTACACTTCTCATAGGCCATAGTTGTGAGAATCTGAAAAWTTTACATAAGGAATTGGTGAGCGTCATTTGGGAACGATATGGAGAGAGACAAGTAAACAACTATATGTAGAGAAGCAATTAAACAACTATGGAGAGAAAGCATGGCTTTATGAAAATATATATATTACATGTTGGACATCTATATATTACATGTATATTTTCCTCCACTTGCAAACACATTCATCACATTCAATAGGAGGAAGCATGGCTTTATGAAAATCTTCAAAGCTAAAATAGGAATTTTTACAAATTTTACTTTTGCTTTACCTTTGTATAAATCTCTATTCTATAATTTGGACTAAATTATCTTCCACTCTGAACTAAAGACTGTTATCGAAGAAGAAGATTGGGAAGCCATATCATTATAAATATCTATAAGTTGAGCATGCCTAATTCTAAAGGCTAAAAAAATGAAGCTGAGCGTTCCCAAGTATGAAGTCTCAAAAAATGAATCATCCTCCCGAAGGATAAAATTAAAGGCATAAATTAGTTTCAAATAGAGGATACTCGATTTAATGTGGTGCAGGGAATGATGAACATTTTCCACCACTACAACAAACTAATGCCACAATTCCAGAAGTCATGGCATTGATAACGAAAATTGTGTCGGAAATATGTCAATGTTAACTCGACAAACTATACGTGTACAATCATGAATTTATTTAATTGTCTATTATTTAAATCCTTTGTTTTTCCTGACAAATACATGAAAAAATTAAAACACACCGAGGGTTATTAAGTCCCATCACAACTTCTAGGCCAATGAATACTTCAAATCATGAAATTTGAAAATTTGATAAAATTTTTTTGATTTTTCTATAAAAAGTCATTTAATAAATATTTTTTCAAAACTTTGAACAAAAGTTAATAGTTTGACAAAATTAATAGAAATTCAAGCTATGTTGACTCAAAATGATTACTATAGTTCCTATGGGGCAGCAACCAATTTCTAAATAAAGTTTTTTCAGTGAAATAAATGTATAAAGACCTTAAAATTGACAAGCATATGGTAAAGTTCATTGGAACCAGAGTTGAATACCTCAGAAGTACCGAATCCACCAAGTGTTGTGTAGAGCGCTAGTTTTCCAACAATAATATCCATACCCTAATGATAATTAATAGGAAAAGCTCATTAGCTGTGATGGATCGATAATTTATAACATAGCTAAGCAAATTAGCCTAACATGTAAGAAATAATAGTTTAAAGTAAATTTTGTAGCCATGACATGAATGATCAATCAGGGTGCTTAGAAGTAAATATGTTAATCGGATTGAGTGAAATCACCAAACTTGTTGATCCCCATAAAAGTAAACTTTATTAATCAACAGTTACATATTTTACATTGAAGCTAATAAGCTAAATTGGGCCATGTTTTGAGAGTTGTTGATTTAAATATAATAACATTAGAGAGACAATCACTTTATGACAACCTCGTAGTTAGTAATGAGGCCTGCCCACCAACAAAACCATATTTTCTATCCTCTTACAAAAGTTGCAAAAGCTAGATTAATATGACACGTTCAAAGTGATGCTTTAATTATAGTGAAAATGTGACACGTTCCTAGGTTGCAGCCGTTTGGCAAGATTGTTGGTCGTTTGACAAGACTGTTGGCTGATGGTAATAACCCCGACTGAGAAAAAATCCATAGTTAAAATTTTTCTCCCTAATTAGGAGCAAGTGTCCTTATGCAGAATGCAACCTTACAACTGTTACGAAGGATGCATGGTATAGTAAATGTAGGACGCTTAAGGGATTCAGTCAGTTCTCTTTTGTACTAGATTTCTATTCTTGGACAATTGAATTTACCTATACTATTCATTGGATTTGAGATAAGAGATGGAACCCGACCAAACGATGGTATCAGTCTTTATACATCCATACTAGAAGAGGAACCTAAAGACTAAAAGAAAAGTATGACATAATGGTACAAGTTCTGTGCATTAATGCTTTTGGATAGATTAACGACTACTTATGATACTATGTATTCTTATGGTTATAAATTTGTTTCAGTACTAGCTTTTACCTTCGACTATGTTGTTAGAAATGGAAATAGGTCAAGTGGAGGAACAAAATCTTAGGCTATTGCTAGTTTTCTAGCTACCTTT
>JASDQU010242515.1:139661-152984 GCA_032191745.1 Picea mariana | reverse complement strand
CATAATACAGTCACAACAATCCATGTGAATCAGTCATTCATGAACTCTCTTAGTAACAGAGGCAGATAAGACGTAATAAGAAGGATGAATGCTATTAAACAAGAAGTCCCAGGCTACAACACATAATCAGGAACCAGGAGCTTCATTAAAACTTTACAATAAGAGAGATTTTCTCTACCATCGACCTTTACAAAATATAAAAACTAAGTATATATACTCAAATCAACTCGCCCCCCTATAGAAGCGTGCTCTAGTAACTATATTCAAGGCTTGGCATCTGCATGTTCCTCTGTCAGACCTCACTTGCACTCTTCTGTCAAACGCGATCTCATATCGATATGGGCTTTGCAGGAGAATCCATTTATAAGGGGACCTTGAGTTGACAGTCTGCCTCCACAGCCAACTTTTCCATGCTTTCCATTTATGGGGTGAAATGAGGTTTCAACTACCTCCCCCCATTTCCATTAATTGCTTTCATTGGGATCAAAATGTAGCCTGCACCCAAGAATGCTTTAGACAGTGCCCATGAATTCCTCAAAATGACCTCAGCACCTCGAGCCATGATGCCTTCCTTTTGCATTCAACACAGGTGCTCTCAAACTTTGGTGAAGCTCCCCTCTATCGCTCCAATATTGCATGTGACCTCATGCCACGACCTGGAGCTTTCATCCGAAGGTGCTGTCAGGACTTTTCCTTTCGGAAGTATTCAATCCAACTTGATTTTAACATCGTGATGCCCGAAATCGTGAAATGACCTTTGAGATCGATGGTTGATATTGCTTCAAAATGGATGGCCACGATGTTTTCCCTGATGACACAAAATGTCGAATAACAATGAGCGTTGGCCCTTCTTACTGGACCTACTTCTCATGTGATCACATGTTGAGATCATAGGCCCAGTTCTCGAACGTTTCATGATTTTGTGTTCCGGGGGTCTCACCCCATGTTCCATTTCTGAAACCCAATCCGTGAAATAGCGATATTGCTGATTTGGAACCATGCGTCCCTTAATTTGAATAGATCATATTGAAACCATCAACTTTTCGAGTCTCGAGATTTCGGGCTATGGATGCACCTTAACGGTGCAAACCCTGAACTCCTGATTCTCGATCCTCTAAAAATTGTCGGTGTCAGATCAACGATCCTTGGCTCTTCACAATCAGATGGCCTGGATCATTTTGTGACTTCACATTTTGCGAGATCCGATGACTTTTCTCCTTGATCGCTCTATCTTGCGAAACAGGGAAAAACTACTCCTTGCTCGCTTGCCTGATTTGAGACCACATCAAACCACTTCATGTGTTGCACTTGGTGCTCATGAATGTGACCTGTAAACAATTACTTGGATGACTGTGGGCCCTGAGAAAACAAAAGGATCAACGATAGAGGTAAAGAGAGAAGTGATCAATTTTATGGAAAACAGAGAGGTTCATGGCCGATATTTATCGGGCAAGCTACCAAGGAAAAACAGGTCGATCAAACAGATGAGGGAAAACAGAAAAAAACTATAAGTTGAGAGGGAAAACAAAAAAAAACTATAAGTTGAGAGGGAAAACATACAATCGGGTCTGCAAAAGGAGGATAGACAGGAAAAATTTGTAGACTTAAGGTATAAACCACAACTCCTAAGGATTTGATAAGTTAATGTGCTAACATTTAGGCTCCATAGGGGATGACATGGTCCCCGTGGGCTACCAAGAAAATGCAGCTCCAGTGCCTTTGCTTTGGGTTATGGAGTCTCCTCCCTAAAACAAAATAGACATAAACAGGGATGATATTTACAATGGTGGGATGCCGAATGCGGCTTTAAAAAAAAAAACTTTTCAAGAAATTACCATTTATAGGGCCACCCAAAACTTCATCGCCCTCCAAATCCTGCAACTTGTAAGTATTGTTCAGAAATGTCTCAAAAATCTTGAAGGGGCTGACCCAAAGCGCTTAAAATTTTCCATGCTTTCCCATGGCCTGTCTGGGCACATCCCATTTGAGTATTAGATATCCCAACTGGAAATTCTCTTTCTTTGCTTCTCTGTCAAAGGCTTGCCTGATTTTTCGCTGATGGTTATGCACTCTATTCATCACCTAATCTCTATTCTATTGTGCTTCTACCATCTGATGAACTATTCTGATCGTGTCATTGGGCTCTTCCTGATAGTCTTGGATGAACTTTGCTACCAGCAAGGTGAGCTGAGAAGGAAAAACTGCTTCAGTCCTATATACAAGTTGGAAAGGAGAGATACCCAGGGAACTCTTTGTTGTCACTCTATTAGCCCACAAAGAAACTTTGAGCTTTGAATCCCATGCTTTCTTATTGTCCTCTAATAGTGTTTTGATGATCTTGATCAAACTTTTGTTAGAGGACTTTGCTAGTCCATTTCCTTGGGGACAATAGGGGGTAGAGTGGATCAGCGTGATTCTGAACTGCTCACAAAACTTGGCCAGTGGTTCAGCCTTGAAGGATGTCGAATTATCGGTGATGATTCTGTGTAGGAAACCAAATTTTTCTATGATGTCTTTAAGAAAACCAATGATTACTTTGTGAGAAGCACTCCTTGTGGGGATAACTTCTATCCATTTGGTGAAGTAATCTATTGCAATTAAGATCCACTCGTGATGACTGCTTGAAGCAGGATAAATTTCCGCAATGAAGTCAAGACCCCACTGCTGGAAAGGTCCTAAAGCTAGTACAGGCTTCAATGGAAGATACTTGAGTTGCTTCTTTCCAGAGAATTTTTGGCATTTGATACAAACCCTTAATTTAACACAGACATCAGTGAAAAGATTAGGCCAGTAGTACCTATTGGGCCTCAGAAATGTCACATTTATATCCTCTTTTTCCTTCACTATTCCTTACATTTCATCGTCCCATTAACCTTCCATCATACCATTTCTATAATGATACTTGGGTTTCTCCTTATTATTTTCCATTGTATTCATTTCAGTATTATAAGTGAATTTGTGATTAAATATTAGAAAAATAACATATTTTCATTATATATCAAGGTTGGATGATTTTGATGATGTGTGTAGGCATATGTGAAGATTTCAACAAAGTCAAATATTACCACCTAGCCTTAAATTTGAATTTCATCTTCAAGCTTTGAAGATTTGAAGAATATTTGGGACAATCATTCAAGCATATTCAAAGGAGAATATCATGGAGATTTTGATAGGATTATCTTATCCAAGATATGAGTGGAGGATTCGAAGAAATAATTTGAGAGAATAGTGGATCTGTAATTATGACACTCTTCAAGACTTTCATTTATATAAGAGAGTGCTCTATCTTCAGGAGGGGGAGTTAGAATCATGTAATTCATAATTTAGTCTTATAATTAGGAGAAGGGGATTCTTATCTTTGTTATTCTTTCATGATTTTCATTTGACTCTTGTAATATAATTTGAGATTGATATATTGTGTGAGCTCACATATGTATTTTGTCATTCAAATCTTCACTTGTTGTATTGCTTCCTAGATTAATTTCCTTCTTTCTTAGCTAGTCTTTCGATGCTTTCCTAGATTAATTTCATTTCAGAAATTTAGATTATATTACTTCTACTTCAGTCCTGCATATATAGTGCGTGTGCTTTGTAATCCTATGAACCTAGAATTGAAAAATTAAATAGTTGGTCAAGTACTATGATGAAATTAAACGACAATATTTCTTCCTAACAATACCCAACCTTTGGAATTTTGTATGCTGTGGTTTTCCAGAAGTGATGTCCCCCACATAGGTTGTCATGGAAGTCGAATATAATTTTTTGGGTCTCTTGTGGGTTTAAACATCTCAGAAGCACACCCAGAGGGTCTTTCCAATACAAGACCTGATTAATGAGGAAATATTTGATTTCCTTGAGCTTTAGAGCTCTTGCCTTCCTTTTTCCCATACCATCAGGGGGCTTCAACCCTTGCAAAAAATATATAATGTTTTTATACCAGGCACATTCTACCAATGGAGGGTTGTCATGAGGACTGCTATCAGACAACTCAGTCTACTGGTTTCCTGAGCAAATGTGGACGAAGTTAACCCCCAAAGAATTACAATTAGATTCAACCAACAACTTCGCTAAACCTTGGCCCCTGATTAGCTTGGTGGGTTTTATTTCTAAGTCAAATTTGAGGATTTTGGCAATGCACTTGATCCTTCTCCCATCTATGTTGGGTTGAATAAGAATGTCCTTCACAGAAGTCGAAGGAATATATGCAATGATTTTTGAATGTAAGAAATAGACCCTAAAATATTTGAGATCTTTCACCAAGGCATAATGTTGCTTCTCCATGATGTCATATTTGATTTTTGCGTCCTTGAGTGCTCTGCTGAAAAAGGAAATAGGTTTCTCAAGGCCTTCAACAATTTTTTGCAATAAAACAACTTCCATTGTATCAAACGAAGCAAAGGAAAAAATGAGGAAATCCTTTGAGTAATCAAGACTGATAAGCACACGTGCTTCAGTCAATTCCTTTATTATTTGGTCGAAGGATTCTCTGGGTTCAATAGTCCATTTCATTTCATTCCCGTTCCTGAGCATAGCCGTGATATGATTCACTAATTCAACAAAATTTGAAACAAACCTTCTTAAAAAATTAATTTTTCCTTGGAAAGACTGAACCTCCTTCTTGGATCTGGGAAGCGACAAGGCTTGAATAGCTTCCACCCTTCTTGGATCAATCCTAACCCCCTCGGCTAATAAAACGTGTCCCAACAATTTTTCTTCCTGCATGGCAAACAAATACTTCTTGGGATTTAGGGAGAGACCAAACCTTTTGCATTTCAAAAATACCTTTCTTAGATGGCAGCAATGTTCTTTATCAGATCTAGAAAACACAATTATGTTGTCCAGATAGATGACCACAAATTTATCCCTTTCTCCAATGAAGGCAATGTCCATGGCTCGTTGGAAGGTGATCCCCACATTCGTCAATCCAAAAGGCATTTTGGCATACATGGATGTGCCCCAAGGAGTGGTGAGGGTTGTTTTCTCTCTGTCCATCGATCAGATTGTAGCTATAAAATCCATCGATCATGGAAATGCTATATTCCCCCGTCACCTTTTTCAATATGTGTTCCATCTTTGGCAAAGGGTAAGTATCCTTCTTCGATCTCCTGTTCAGGTTCCTGAAATTGACATAGAGTCTAATATCCACACTCTTCTTTCTTACTGGGACCAAGTTTTCTACCCACTCAGATTATCTCAAAGGCACGATGATCTGGGCATCGAGCAATTTCTTCACCTCTTTCTTCATGATAGGCAACAAAATAGGATTGATCTATCTTAATTTTTTCCTAAATGGTTTGGCCTCCTCTTTCAGTGGAATATTATGCTCAATAACGCTGATGTCATATGTTATGAGGTCTTTATAGGTCCAGTGAATTCCTTCAATAACTTAGCATACTCGACTCTCTGCTCCCTTGACAATATGCTTGACATTTTGACAAATTTTGGATCCTTCTCCATGCCAATATTACACTCAGTTGCATCAACATCATCGTTTGACACCTTTCCCTTTACTGCCACATATTTTCCATCGAACAATCTTTCTAAAGGAACTAATCCCTTGGGAATGTGGTTGCTAGGCAACTGAACAATATGGTGATTATGAATTTTATTTAAAAATACATCTGCATGAGGGTCACCCTCAGAATCATCATCCTGATCAATGTGTAATGCAGAGAACTCATCTACAAACTCGAGAAATCTTCTGATTTCAAGATCGTCCTCGAATACCTTCTAATGCCTAATATTATCAGGTACATAGGGCCTGAATCTTACCTCAATATCATACCTGAGCTTGGGTGGAAAAGGGACTCTGAAATTACTTGCTGAAATAGGGAAATAATCAACCATGACATTCTCTTCTCTTGGAATAAATGAAATGTTGAAAGCTGAGAAAAAATGTCAATTAAGTCCCATACTTCATTTCTGTAACTCTTGAGCCGAGGGTGTTTGGCTTGATAAGCATTTTTGACCTGATGAACAATTAATTCGGCATCTCCAAATACTACCAGCTCCTCAATTCCCATGTCTTTCGCAGCCCTCAAACCTAAAACAAGAGATTCATACTCTTCCACATTATTGGTAGTTTCAAACTCTAATTTGTATGAAAAGGATATGGCTTCTTGACAAGGTGATACCAACACCACTTTGACATCAACACCTTCCCTAGAAGAGGCTCCATCGAAAAACATATTCCACACATAAGTAGTTGGGGGAGGGATTTCATGAGAAGAAATGGCTTTCTTTCTGATTTAAAGAGGAGCTTTAGGAGCATCAGTGAGCTATAACAAACTATATACCAAATCAGCATTGAGTGAAAATATAAGATGATTGGTGGGGTGTGATTCATCACTAATAATGTAGACCAACTGAGCTTCTCTATAAAATATTCTACGTTCCCCCCCAAACACTGTAATGGTCGCATATGTGAGGTCCATATGCAAGGTTCCCCCAAGTCTTTTTATCCAATATCTTGACAAGAGCATGCCACCACGATATCCATGACCACACTTTTCATGGGCAGCTGAAATAGAGATATGACCAAGTCTTTGATAACCCCAAGGAACTTGACCTTCCTGGAGTCGAAAGAATAGAGGTTGTGGTAGGATTTTGTAATCTCCAGGCCGAGCTCTTCCATGACAATCTTAGGCATAAGATTGTGATATGCCCCTAAATCCATCAAATAGTTGTGAAACACTTTGTCATGTATGTTCAGTGAAGTATAGAAGGGAGGGGATGAATCATCTCTATCTTCTACCAAAGGACCTAGGATAACCATAGGATTCTCATCTTGGAGGTTTACTAAGTCTGTGGAATGAGATAGAGGCTCGGGTTGCAAAATTTTGGAGAGGCACCTTCTGAAGTCTTCATACTTGAATAGTTTGGAAATTATTACAGGGATTATAATCTTTTGTATTTCATGCTTATAGTTGAAAGAGGAGGGAGACTTAAGAATTTCTCTCACTTCTGGGACAGGACCTTTGACCACCAGTGGGGGGGTCTGTGCCTTATTTTCCTTACTTCAATCTACAGTATCTTTGGTAGGTTCTTCTTCTCTGGTAGGTCGGTCAGGGATGTCTATTTTCCCTTCTTTCTGTTTGGATCTTAGATTATATCAGTTTGGAGCATGGCTAGTTTTTTCCCCTTTACTCATCTCATTTAGTTGGCTATCCATTAGAGACTCCTCGTATGCAGATTGAGTTAAATGTGGAAATGAGGAGGTATCCCCAAGATAATGGATTTCAGCATCAACTTCCTTTTCCTCTTCTCCCTCATTAGTGACAAGATTATTTTGGAGAGGGGCTTGAATTCTTTGATCATCCCTATCTCGACCTCTTTGATCTCTTGGAAGTATCTAAGGAGCACTATTAGGTCTCTTGAAGGTGCCTCTTTTATCAACTCTTTGAGTGTTTCTATAGGCCTGTCTTGTTTCAAGTTTTATCTTCTCCATATCAACAACAAGAGATTTTACCAATTTGATAGGCTCGTCATCTTAAGGGTGGGCAGTAGAGGAAGAGGTTGAAGTTTCAGACCTTTCTTTTTTCCTGTCCCTATCAGCCTTACCCCTAAACTCATTTACCGCCATAATATTGGATTCTACTTCAATGGCTGCATCTTGCATATGAGCCAAGGAGGTATCTCTCCTTTCTCATAGTAGTAGGTAGAAGTCAGGGTCAAAAGAACTAGAATAGGTAAATTATGCAAGGGTTTCTGTAGGGTTAACCTGAGTGGGAATTTTTCTATACATTTTATTAAATCTCTTTGAGAAGTCGGAAATAGATTCCCCTTCCTTCTTCTTCAGTGATCCAAATTTTGTAATATAGTAAAAGAAATCCTTTCTGTCCCCCCAATTATTTAAGAATGCTTCATCTAGGGCTTCAATCCCATCAATAGATCTAGGAGGCAAGGCCCTAAACCACTTTCTAGCCTTGCCCTCAAGGCTATGAACAAAAATCCTCATCCATACGTCTGCATGCATGATAACATGATGATCACTAAAACTATAAAAGGCTTCGAGTTGCTCTTCTACGGTTATGTCTCCCTCTCCTGTGAACTTGGGAAACTGCTTAAGGTAGCCATCCGTTGGGAGGGAATTCAAAGGCTGAGGAAAAACAAAGGGGGCATACCTAACAACTATTATAGATTCCATTTTAGTCATGGGGGGATTTTCTCCTACCATAGGGATAATAGGTGGATGAGAACTAGGAGGGGAAGCAGTTCGAATAGGGGAAACTGGGGGTGTGTTTCTGGGAGGAAAGGGACACAATAGAGGGTTTGGAGAAAAGGCTATAGGGCTTGAGGTAAAAGAGGTTTCCCTTTTTGTAGTAGAAGCACTAGTAATCTGAGGAGGGGTGGTAAGGCCCAGGGTAGGAAAATATCCTAAGGTGTTGTGTCTAAACCACGACACAATTTCAGGGGAGAGAGAAGTGACAAGGATTTCTCCCTCCAATCCCAAACAAGGAGGGGAAAACTCAATAGGAACACTCCCAAACTTTAAACTTTGGGAAACTCCAGGAGGTTGTATAATCAGATAATGAGAAGAAGATATCGGAGTTTCTACAGGAGGGAAATGGAAATGATCAAAAATATCTAGTTCGACAATAGAAGTACCTTCTCGAGGGGTCTTTCCCTTTCTGATAATTTTCTCTGGATCAGCTTAAGGTGTTGCTAGCAGCAACTGTGGAGTATACCTCATGTGTTTGCCTCTGGAAGCCACAACTAAAATAGTGGAGTCGCCACAATGGATTTGCCAGGTGCACAGTTGCAATCTTAAATGTACTGAGTTCTGATGCACCTTCATAACTAGTAAGATTTATCATTCAATCCCAGGGAAATTCTTCAATTTCGTCCCCGACAACGACACCATAAATGTTAGCACCGGAAGTCACCTCTAGATTTCTCCAGAGGTAAGCCTGATACCCATCATAATTATATGTCATAGGTTGGTTATAAAGCGGTCAAATGGGTGCAATCTCAAGAAAATATCGTCATTAACTCAGAAAACTGGGATGATATGCACAAGAAGGTGAGGTATTGGTTTAACTTCAGTCAGTAGGTTGTAGTAAGGGTGAGTAGGAGGAATACTTCAACAAGGAAAATGTAGAGGTCTGTTATGAACATTAGGTTTTCCAGTAGCCTAAGGAAGAAAAACTTAAACACATGGTCCTCTTGGATTCAAATCTCAAGGATACTGAAAGAAATCATAACAACATTACATTCAAACATTCAACATAATATAGTCACAACAATTCATGTGAATTAGTCATTCAGGAACTCTCTCAGTAACAGAGGTAGATAAGATGGAATAAGAAGGCTGATTGTTATTAAACAATAAGTCTCAGCTACAGCACATAACCAGGAACTAGAAGCTTCATTAAAACTTTACAATACATGAGCTTTTCTCTACCATTGACCTTTAAAAAATATAAAAACTGAGTATATATACTCAAATCAACTCACCCCCCTACAGAAGCATGCTCTGGTAACTGTATTCAAGGCTTGGTGTTTGCATCTTCCTCTGTCAGACTGCACTTTCACTCTTCTGTCAGACGCGATATCAGATCGGTATGGGCTTTGCAGGAGAATCTGTTGACAGGGGGACCTTGGGTTGACATTGTACCTCCAAGGATAACTTTTCCATGCTTTCCATTTACAGGGTGAAACAAGGTTTCAACTACCTCCCCCCATTTCCATTAACTACTTTCATTGGGATCAGGATGTAGGATAACACCGAGGAATGCTTTAGGCGATGCCCATGACTTCCTCAAAACTACCTTGGCGCCTCATGCCATGCTTCCTTCCTTCTGCATTCAGCATAGGTGCTCTTGGCCTTTAGCACAACTCCCCTCTATCGCTCCAATATTGCATGTGACCTCATGCCACGACCTGGACATTTGATCCAAAGGTGTTGTCGAGACTTTTCCTTTCGGGAGTATTAACTACAACTTGATTTCAACATCGCGATGATCGAAATCGCGAAATGACCTTTGAGATCGACGGTTGATCTTGCTTCAAAATGGATGGCCATGATATTTTACCCGATGACACAAAACACCGTCTAACAATGAGCGTTGGCCCCTCTTCCTAGACCTACTTCTCATGTGATCACGTGCTGAGACCACAGGCCCAGTTCTCAAACGTTTCACAATTTCACATTCTGGGAGTCTCGTACCATGTTCCACTTCTGAAACCCAATCCGCAAAATCGTGATCTTACTGATCCAGCGCCATGCATCCCTTAATTTGAACGGCTCAGATTGAAACCATCGACTTTTTGGGTCCTGAGATTTCGTGCTATGAATGCACCTTAACGACGAGAACCCTGAACTCTCGATTCCCGATCCTCTGAAAATTGTCAATGTCATATCAACGACCCTCAACGCTTCATGATCAGATGACCTAGATCATTTCACAACTTTGCATTTCGCAAGATCTGATGACTTTTCTCCTTGACCGCTCTATCTCCCGAAACTGCGAAAAACTACACCTTGCTCGCTCGCTTGATTTGAGACCACATCAAACCACTTCATGTGTTGTGATTGGTGCTCACGACTGTGACCTGTAAACAATTATTTGGATGACTATGGGGCCTGAGAAAAAAAAAGGATCAACGACAAAGGAAAAGAGAGAAGTGATCGATTTAATTGAAAACATAGAGGTTCATGGTCGATATTTATCAGGCAAGCTACCAAGGAAAAACAGGTCGATCAAACGAATGAGGGAGAACAAAATAAAACTATAAGATGAGAGGGAAAACTTACGATTGGGTCTGCAAAAGGCGGAGAGACAAGAAAAATTTGCAGACTTAAGGTATAAACCAAAACTCCTAAGGTTTTGACAAGTTAATGTGCAAACATGTTCTATATTCACTCAAGTGGTTCTATATTCACCAACTTACTAGTTGTAGTAGTATTAAAAAAGAGTGGGTTATGAGTATAGAGAGAACCAAGGATTCCCAAACCATGAAAGGTAACATTTTKCACTTAGTGAAAAACATCTTCTCCTTTCTCTATGATCATGAAGGAGAACAACATGGAGAAATCARTAATTAGAGAAAGAGAGACCAAAATCCCTCTCATGAAGGATAATTAATGATCAAACCTCGAAGGATTTTGTCCACATGGGTATAACCCCCTTTACACTTATATGCAAGTAAYTGGACCTACCTACCTACATACATTTTTAGACGAAGGAAACTCCCGACGAAGAATATCACTTTTCACCTAAAAGCCAAGGCTGYAGGAAGGACCTTTTTATCCCAAAAAAGAAAAGAGTAGCGCCATGGARTTCATACCTAGTTCCATTACACTTCTCATAGGCCATAGTTGTGAGCATCTTAAAAATTTACATAAGGAATTGGTGAGCGTCATTTGGGAATGATATGGAGAGAAACAGGTAAACAACTATATGGAGAGAAACAATTAAAGAACTATGGAGATAAACAATTGGACATCTCTATATTAAAGGTATATTTTCCTCCACCTGCAAATACATTCATCACATTCAATAAGAAGTAGCATGGATTTATGAAAATCTTCAAAGCTAAAATAGGAATTTTTACAAATTTTACTTTTTCTTTACCTCCATATAAATCTCTATTCTATACTTTGGACGAAATTATCTTCCACTCTGAACTAAAAAGAAGAAGAAAATAGTGAAGCCATATCACTATAAATCTCTGAAATTCAAGCATACCTAATTCCAAAGGCTGAAAAAAATGAAGCAGAGTGTGCCTAAGTTTGAAGTCTCAAAAAATGAATCAGCCTCTCGAAAGATAAAATTAAAGGCATAAATTAGTTTCAAATAGAGAAATTATTATTCAACTTAATGTGGCGCAGGGAATGATGAACATCTGCCACCACTATAGGAAACTAATGCCACAATTGCATAAGTCATGGCATTGATAGCGAAACTTCTGCAAGAAATGTGTCAGTGTTAACTCAACAAACTATAAGTCTACAGTGATGAGTTTATTTAATTGTGTATTATTTAAATCATTTGTTTTTTTTTGAAAAATACATATAAAAAAAATACAACGAGAACTATTAAATCCCATCACAACTTCCAAGCCAATCAATAATTCAAATCATGAAATTTGAAAATTTAATAAAGTTTTTTTTTAATTTTTTTTTAAGAAAAAGTTGTTTAATAAATATTTTTTCAAAACTTTGGACAAAAGTTGATAGTTTGAGAAAATTAATAAAAAGTCAAACTCTGTTGACTCGAACCGATTACTATAGTCCATGTGTGGCAGGGACTAAAAATTGAGTGCACATATATTTTTTAATGGGAAATTTTTGACAATTAAACATTCTTTAGGTGAGGGTAATATCGTCTTAACATTTTATTACAATRCWTAACATTTCATTMCAATACTTATGCTATTAAACGACACCTTCAATCGAATTCGAAATAATYTCACCAAATACCASTTTATTAGGGTCGCCATTCACATCGTTTTCAAGATTTGCTCAACATTACATTACAAGAAATGCTAAAATTTTATCCTTTTCAAGATTTAATCAACATTACATTACAAGAAATCTCGAAATTTTATAAGATTATATCTTATAAGAATAATAACAATATTGTTAATGTTGACATGTAGGCTATTAGTGCTAGAGATTAATGGTTTAAATAATAATATTAAGGATATTTTTGCATTAATAAAAATATTAATATTACAATTTTTTCATATAATATTTGATTTTGTATTAGTCATTTTCATTTTTTAATTAAAGAATATTATCATATTTATTCACTATTAGTTATACTTTTTAATTAAAAAATATTATCAAATTTATTAATTACTGTTTATATAATTATTATTTTTTAATTAAATAATATTACCATATGTATTCATTATTATTTGTATTTTTTAATTAAAAAATGTTATCATATTTATTAATTATTGTTTACCAAATTATCTTTTTAATTAATTTTTTCTGAATTTTTTTTTTTTTACAATTTATGTATTTTTAATTAAAAAACATCATCATATTTATTAATTATTGTTTATAAAAATATCATTTTAATTAGTTAAATTTTCTTCAATTTACAATTTATATAATCCTTGTCTAAAATTATTGTAAATAGCTACCCCCAACAATGAGATTACCCTTAGGATATATGGTCTACCAAAAATCCACAAAAAAGAAATTTCTCTTATACCCATAGTGAATACCATAGGCTCACCAACCTATGAACTAGCTCAACATGTAGCCAGAATTCTTAGCCCCTTAGTAGGCCACAATGACTCTTTCATAAAAGACTCCAATGAAATTATTAAAATCATTAAAAATGAAAAAGTAAAACCTCAAGACACCCT
>JASDQU010242514.1:91358-102716 GCA_032191745.1 Picea mariana | reverse complement strand
ATGAACTAGATGCTTATAGGAGGATATACATAATAACTCTAAATAGCCTAAATCCAATATAACCAAAGTGTGTAAAAACAAGGACATAAGATTGATAATAAGTTAAAACTGTATAGGTAAGTTCAATCTCTTGTTTTCTATGTGAAAAAAATTGTGCTAAGCAATTGTAAAACTAATTTATATCAAGAAAAATAAAAATATTTTATATTCTTTTAGAAGCAACAATTTGATGAGCAACCAATCCTATTACCAAAGATTTTCGTATGTTAAGCTATGCAAACTACATTTCATGCATGAGATTTGGTTACCAATTACAACCTTAATTTGGAACCTTGAGTTTGCAATTTTATTCACTCCTTGGTGCATGTGGCACCCATGTCTAAGGTTTGGCTGTTCAAATTCCAACTTCAACTTTAAACCTTTAGTTTTCATTATTTCTTTTCAATCCGTAGGGATTTTAATCATTTTCTTCTATTTGCCATTCTTGATTACCCTTAAACATGCATTTTCAACTTTTCAAATTCCATCTTAATACATAATTGTCATTTTTTAACCAATGCTAAACATTTTAATGGGATGGGTTCTAACCTAAGTTGCAAGAAACAAATAGCTCATCCTCATATTAGTAGTGGAAACTCAGTAAAACGTGGAAATGCCTTGGAAATCCTCAAAAACTCTTTGAGTTTACAATACGACATTTTGTGATTTTGAAATGTCGTACGATAAGGCTCATGGCATTTCCAAGGCATTTCGACATGAAATCCTTGTGTTTTGGTGCATTCTTCAAGTTCTTTGGGCCCACCCAAGTGCCCATGAGGGCCGTGGGACCCATAGTAAGTTTAAAAGCCCCCAATCTATAGTTAATGTTTAATTCGTTTTTGAACCTACATACAAATTAACTTATCATTCTTATTTTCTTGCATGTTAATGCTCTCTCTCTCTGTATTTCCTTTGACGCACTTGTTTGTGAGGGTTGGGGGTCACTGTTCTAGGTGTTCTCTTTTAGAAACTCGTACCCATTTCCAAGTTTTGTGCAACTTAGGTTCTAACCATAATATGACATTAAAAGCATTTGTATTAAAGTATGGAAGTATGGTTAGTTCTAGCATGATAGTAAGCAATGTTCCATGGGGATGCGTCCCCTAGGGTGGGGGTCACGTCCCCCACGTTTCCCACGTCCTCGGGACGAGGGGACTCCAGGGGGGATGTTTCCCCACGTCCTCTTTTTGGGGAGATGTGTGAAATATCCCTGATCCAACTGATCAGGATATCTACTACGGATCTAGTGTTTTGTCTCACAGATCTGATACATTGGGGGTTTTTGGATGCGTTTTATCTTCAGATTTGATACTCTGGGGGTTTCTGGATGCGTTTTAATTATGTTCTTGAGATGTTTCGTGGTTGTTGCATGTGCATGTTATATGCTATGGTTTAAATAGTATATATATGATGCATGCGGAAATAAGGAACATCAACCGCCCAATAATATGTATTATGAGATTCAAGCATGGAAATACAATAAAATATTGGAAATATAGGAAATAGTCTTCTGTTGGATCTCATGGATCGTCACTGGAATACAAGCAAATAACATAAAATACCCGTGATCAGAAGACGAAGGCAGATCTGATGCATGCACGGATAGATCGGCAAAACCGACGGTTTCGGAGAAGCACGGTAACCGCTACAAACTGGAAAACTAGTTCGGAAGGTTATACCCGTCGGACTGAGCTGGAAACTATCCGAATAGTTGCACCCTAGCCTCTAGAATGATACTGGTGACTGTTGGATGACAGATTTGGCCTCTAATGATCCGGATCTCATCCCCTGGGGGTTTGCGCACCTCTTGGTCTCCTTGGATGCGCCCCAAATGACTCCACCAACAGAATCGGCTGCTATAGGACTCCAAACGTTTGCCTTGCCAAATGCGGAACTGGGTTAGAAGGGTTTCCCCAGATCTGCTCTAATGCTCCGGCTATAACCCCAACTGTCCTTCCAAAAAAGCTGCGCTCTAAATGGCTGAATGATGCGCTATGAAGGATTCCACCGTTCGAATATGATGGGAAGTGGCTCAAACTATGCACCCTGACTGGATCTTAACTGGGTTGGAAGGAAACTGCAATTCGAGCTCTGATCTCGTGCAACTATACAAACCCTCTATTTGAACTTGCGCCCCCACTGGCTAAGCTGTGCAACACTGATAACTGGATACTCCTGAATAGCACGGTGAAATACCTGGATGGTATCTCCAATGGGCTAGGGTGTGTCTCTCAACATCGAAACCGATCAATGGTGGTGGTTTCCTCCAGAAATCCACAAAACAGTAGAAGTCAAATCTCTTCCTCCTTTGGGAACTCTCAACATCAAATCATAACAATGCATAATGAGGAATTAGGTTGAATTCCTCCCTTTATACTCTTTCCGATCTAATTCACCATTGACCTCACTTAAGCTAGGTGCTTTTCCTCCTAAGGTGAATAATTAATTAATTAAGTCCCCCTTTAGCACCTTTTCGTTCTAATTCTTCGCTGACTTAGGCTTAAGTGACTTTTCCTATGCTTTTTGGCTTAATTCATTGTTTAGCCACCAAATCACCCTTATTTCTCCCTTTTGTTCCCTGTTTGTGCTTGACTATAGTCTACGGGAACACATAGACTACTAAGTCACTCCCTGTTGGCCTACTCTTGGGAATGAGACACCACAGTCATCCCTTCCCGAGATTGCTTGTCCTCAAGCAACATCAATCGTGGGTGTTGCAAGATATGCTCTCCCTCCCATGTGGCATCCTCAACCTGCACTCTCTCTGATGACCCCGCTCCTCAACCTGCGCTCTCTTTGCTTTAGTACCTCCCCTGGCACTAGCTCCAATTGGCCCTCCTCATCCAAGGGTGGCAACTCCTCTAAAATACTAATCTGTTGTCCCACGACCTTTTTAAGGAAAGAGACGTGAAAGACGTTATGAATCTTGCTACCCTCCGGTAGCTCTAGCTCATATGCCACCTCGCCTATTCTCCTGATGAATTTGTATGGCCCATAACACTTCGGCTTTAGCTTCTCTGCTCCGCTCCTCTTCAAGGAGGACTGTCTGTATGGTTGTAATCACAGAAAAACCAAATCCCCTACCACAAAACTGCGCTCGACTCTATGTCGGTTTGCATATATCTACTGCTGGTTCTGAGCCGTCTGCAAGTTCTCCCTCACTGACTGCAGAATCCTTTGAGTCTCCTCCACCTAGTCTTTGGCCCCTGGGACTCTGTTGTCCCCAAACACAGTCTCCACAAAGGATGGTGCATCGTATCCATATAATGCCCTGAACGGTGACATCCTGATAGACATATGGTAAGTTGTGTTGTAGCAATACTCACCCATGTGTAACCATCTCACCAATGTGCGTTGTTGCCCCCCCACATAGTTCCTCAGATACCCCTCCACCCATTTGTTGACGATCTGTCTGTCCATTTATCTGTGGGTGGTAGCTGGTACTCGTAGCTAGCTCTGTGCCTGTCAACTTGAAAAGATTCTGCTAAAACGTGCTAATGAAGCGCCCATCTCTATCACTGACTATCTTCCTCGGTAAACCACGCAACTGGAATACCTCCCTAAAAAACAACTCTGCTACCTGTATGGCCTTGTAGTCCGTGGGTATGGCAAAGAAATGTGCAAATTTGGTCAGCCTGTCGACCACCACAAAGATACAGTCCCTGACCTGCACTCGAGGAAGGCTTGTAATGAAATCCATAGAAATACTCTCCCATTTCTGCTCTGGAATGGGTAGAGGCTGTAGCAGCCCTGCGGGGTGTGTCTGCTCGGACTTGTTCTGCTGACAAGTCGTGCACTCTCGGATGTGTTTCAACACATCATCCTTGAGACCCTTCCATGAGAATCTCTCCCTGATATGCCTATATGTTTTGAAGTACCCCTGATGCCCTGCTGTAGGCGAATCATGACACACCTTCATAATTTTCTCCTTCAGGGTAGATTCTGGAACCAAGTAGATCCGGTCCTTGTAGAAAATGATGTCATCAAGAACCCGATATCTATCATCAACCATTGTCCATCCATCACCTCACAAGCAAATTTGTTTTTGGAGTACTCCACCAACAAATGAGCTTTCCAATTTGTACAAATGTCCATCATCGAACATCCTGTTGGCCTCCTGGACAAGGCATTTGCTACGATATTCCTTTTTCCCTTGACATACTCAATGTCAAAGTCAAAGGCTTGGATCTTTGAGACCCACTTTTGCTGCCTCTCACTGAGGTCTTTCTGATCTAGGAAATACTTGAGACTGTTATGATTGGTCTTCACTACAAATCTGCTGCCTACCAGATATTGCCTGAATTTGGTTAAGGCATGCATGATTGCTAGCATTTCCTTGTCATAAATACGATAGAGTCTCTCCGACTCATTGAGCTTTCTGCTCTCAAACACAATGGGGTGGCCTCCCTGCATCAAAACTGCTCCAATCCCCACCCTTGATGCGTCACACTCTAAGACAAACGACTGTGAGAAGTTTGGAAGGGCTAGAATAGGGCATGTGCTCATAACCTCCTTCATTTTGTCAAATGTCTGCTGTGACTTCTTTGTCCAATGAAAACCAACCTTCTTGGTCAAGTCTGTGAGTGGTGCTCCCAACTGTGAAAAGCCCTTGACGAATCGCCTGTAGTAACTGCATAACCCAAAGAATCCTCTTAGCTCCGTGAGGTTCTTGGGTGTTGGCCAATCCAAAGTGGCCCTGATCTTTTCTTGATGAACCTGTACTCCTTGCTCACTGATGATATGCCCCAAGTACAGTAATTCTCTCATGCCAAATTCACATTTGGACTCCTTGGCATATAATGACTGTGCCTGCATAATATCTAAGGCCTCCTCCAAATGTGTCAGATGCTCATCCCATGTCTTGCTGTAGATCAGTATATCATCGAAGAATACCATAAGGTACTTCCTCAACTGTCCTCTAAAGATGTGGTTCATGCAAGACTGGAAAGTGGTCGGTGCGTGGGTCAATCCAAATGGCATGACCAAGAACTCAAAGTGTTCGAAATGGCATCGAAATGTTGTCTTCTCAATGTCTTGCTCCCTGATGTTGATTTGATGGTATCCTGATTACGCTGAAAGGCGTACACCTATTGACAATGGGCACATTTAATAGATTTTTAGTTTTTAATACATTTTCTATGGACGAGATTAAATATGCCTAGAATATTCTTAGTCGTCACAATAAATGAATGGCTCTGATTTCATCCATTAACTTCCGAGCTGTTATAAAGACATCCATTTATATGTTTACTTTTTTACATTTACCTAATCGTGTTTAAAAATTACTGTGTTCACTAACTTATTGCCACGTCTACCTGATTAAAAAATATTAAGGTATTCGCACAGGTATTAAGGCGTTTCATGTTTCTGCTCACTAACGTTTGGTGGCCGCGTTTCTGTGCTGACATCACCAGCCGTTGCCATTTTTTGGATTCTGCTAAAGGCAAGTTCAAGCGTTTAACAGTGCGTATGCTGAATGGCGTCCGCGCCTTTTCCAAATTAAACCCCGCGTTGGCGTCGATGGCAATCTATGCGCTTTGCACAGGCGCATGATTTATTTTGTGGATTGCCATGGGTTTCTTGGATTTGGCAGTCGGGATTCGTGTCTTGGAGATTGCCATATATGCGACAGAGGGTTTGAATGAGCATGTTCTCCCTGCATTGCAGCTTCTCAACGGTTTGCTTGCCCTGCCTTTCGGCGTTCACCAGTCGCGAGTTAGCGGCTGTGCTAGTCGTAGATCAATCTTAGTGAAGAAAACTGCCCCATGTAACTCGTCCATCAACTCATCTATGTGTGGAATGGGGTACTGATTCTTGATCGTTTTCTTGTTGAGTGCTCTGTAATCGATGCACATCCGTAATGTCCCATCCTTCTTCAATACCAGAACAACTGAAGATGCAAAAGGACTCATGCTGGGTCTGATGTGCCCCATTGCAAGCAATTCTTTGATTGTTTTCTCAATCTCGTCCTTGAATTTCTTGGGGTGCCTATAGGGTGTTGTGAGCACTGGTGTAGCCCCTGCCTCTAACTCAATTGTGTGCTCAAATCCCCTATTGGGCGGTCTCCTTGGTGGTATCGACCCAAATATTGGCTCATACTGATCCAAAAGCTCTCTAATCTGTGGATGGTAATGCTCCCTACCCACTGAATCCTTTCACATGCTGATCAAACATTCTGTTGCGTAGGCCACATCATCGTGACGAAAGATCCGCTCCATCCTCTTTGTCGATATTGCTCGAGGTGCCCCTATAGACATGCCTCTCAGCACAACTCTCGATCCACTGGCATCTCTGAAGCTCATGGTCAACGTCTGATAGTTGAACCCAGTCTCCCCCAATGAATATAACCATTGTACCCCCAACACGACATTAGTATCTGATAGGTCAACTACATAGAAAGTGGCTGTCACAGTGTAGTTGCCTAGTTTGACCTCTAGGTTTGGGATCATGTCCAAACATGTCATCGTGTATCCATCTGCCACTGCTACGTGGAATCCCTCAAACTCCTCAGTCCGTAACCTCCTCTTGGCTACTAAGGACGCATCTACGAAGTTGTGGGTGGCCCCACCATAAACTAAAGCGGTCATGCGCTGCCCCTGTACAAGGCCCTTGAGCTTGAGTGTGTTGTACTTGGGTACCCCTTTCACCTCTCTACGAGGTTTTGTCTCCTCCTTGGGTTGTGCCCTTGTCGGTATCTGAGGTTTCTTCGGCTGTTGCTCTGGCTCATGAGTGGTTTCATCCTCTGAATCACTGTCTGCCCGTGCCCCGATATCCTCATCCTCCTCCTCACTGCCTGATTCCACCTCAATGTAGTGGATTTGTCCCTTTCCCATGCATCTATGCCCTGGGAACCAAGGGTCTCTGCAAGAGAAGTAAAGCTTCTTTCTCATCAATTGCCGTCTCGTATCATCATCCATCTTGGGCTTACCCTTCCATTCCCTTTGAGGATTCTTTTGATCCCTGTCTCTCTGTGGTACAAAGGGTTTGGTAAAGGGTTTAATTTTCGGCACGGAGTTCGCCAAATCTCTAGTGCGTAGGATGGCACCTTGCAAGGTGTGAGGCCGGTATGCCTTCACCCATCCTCTCAAGGGTTCTGTGAGCTCTTCTGTGAATAGCATGATCAACCGGGGCTCAGATATATCTGTCAGTGCCACTGCTACCCTCTGAAACTCTGAGATGAATGCCTCTGTTGTGCCAGTTTGTCTCAACTAGGCTAGATCTCTGAAATGGATCTCTGGATCTCTCCTGTCGAATCTATCCATGAGTCTCTCTGTGAACTCTCCGTAGGAGGTGATGCGATTGTGGCCCAATGTCACCAATCCATGATACCATCACTCATGTGCCTCACCCTCCAAGTGTAAGGTAGCGAAACTGATGGTCTCTAACTTGGTCATCTGATTGAGCTTGTAGTAGGTGTCTGGCTTTTGTACCCAAGCTCTGGCGGTGCATTTAGACGATTTGTTGAAAGAAGGTATGGTGAGTTTACCAACTTTTCGGATGAAATCAATGTTATGCCCCTGTTGTTGCTGCGACCCTCCTCTTTGTGGCTCTCTGGGGCGGTTCTTGAGTCTGAGTCCACAATACTCGACTAGGGTCATATCCTGATGGAAGTCACGACCCAATGCTGCATACTCCCTCCGATACTTTGCAATGTCTTTGTGCTATCGGCATCTGTGCTGCTATCGGGGGTGCCCTCTGGAAACTGGGAAACAGAGGTCGGGGAATCCTACTCGTAAAGGTGTATGTGCGAGTGGGTGACTGGGGTCTACTACCTGCCCCTGAGTTCCCCTACGCTGCATGTGGGGCTTGTGTGCCCGGGATGCCCACCATAGCCAATCTATCAGCCACCTGAACCAAGGACTGAGACATGGTCCGCTGACTAGCGAACATATCACTGATAACCTGCATGAAAGCTGCCTCTGGTTCCATGGGGGCCTTACCACTGCCCTCTGGTCGCTCATATTTGTCTCCTAACATCCTCTCTGCATCGTGCTTAGCCTCACACTTTGCTCTTCTCTCTGTTTCTCTGTGTGCCTCTTCCTCTCTACCTCTTTGTTGCACCTGTTGTAAGTGACATATTTGTCACCTACGTGCTCACGACCATCTGGGTCTTCTACTGTACTCATCGTCTTTAGTCACAGGCTGACAGGACTAAAGCTCTGATACCATTGAAATATCCCTGATCCAGCTGATCAGGATATCTACTACGGATCTAGTGTTCTGTCTCACAGATCTGATACACGGGGGGTTTCTGGATGCGTTTTATCTTCAGATCTGATACTCTGGGGGTTTCTGGATGCATTTTAGTTATGTTCTTGAGATGTTTCGTGGTTGTTGCATGTGCATGTTATATGTTATGGTTTAAACAATATATATATGGTGCATGTGGAAATAAGGAACATCAATCGCCCAATAATATGTATTATGAGATTCAAGCATGGAAATACAATAAAATACTAGAAATATAGGAAATAGTCTTTAGTTGGATCTCATGGATCGTCACTGGAATACAGGCAAATAACATAAAACACCTGTGATTAGAAGATGAAGGCAGATCTGATGCATGCACGGATAGATCGACAAAATCGACGGTTCCGGAGAATCACGGTAACCGCTACAAACTGGAAAACTAGTCCGGAAGGTTATACTCGTCGGACTGAGCTGGAAACTATCCCAATAGAAGCACCTTGGCCTTTAGAATGATATTGGTGACTATCGGATGACAGATCTGGCCTCTGATGCTTCGGATCTCGTCCCCTTCTGGGCTCCCTAGATGCGCCCCAAATGATTCCACCAACAGAATCGGCTGTTATAGGACTCCAAATGTTCGCCTCGCCAAATGCGGAACTGGGTCGGAAGGGTTTCCCCAGATCTGCTTTGATGCTTTGTCTATAACCCCAACTGTCCTTCCAAAAGAGCTGCGCCCTAAATGGCTAAATGATGCGCTTTGAAGGATTCCACCGTTCGAATTTGATGGGAAGTGGCTCAAACTATGTGCCCTGACTAGAACTCAATTGGGTCGGAAGGAAACTGCAATCCGAGTTTTGATCTTGGGCAACTCCACAAACCCTCTATCTGAACTTGCGCCCCCACTCGCTGAGCTTCGCAACACTGATAATTGGATACTCCTTAATAGCACGGTGAAATACCTGGATGGTATCTTTGATGGGCTAGGGTGTGTCTTTGAACACCGAAACCGATCAATGGTTGTGTTTTCCTCCAGAAATCCGCAAAACAGTAGAAGTCAAATCTCTTCCTCCTTTGGGAACTCTCAACATCAGATCATAACAATGCATAATGAGGAATTAGGTTGAATTCCTCCCTTTATACTCTTCCCGATCTAATCCACCATTGACCTCACTTAAGCTAGGCGTTTTTCTCCTAAGGTGAATAATTAATTAATTAAGTCCCCCTTTAGCACCTTTTCGTTCTAATTCTTCATTGACTTAGGCTTAAGTGACTTTTCCTAGGCTTTTTGGCTTAATTCATCATTTAGCCACCAAATCACCCTTATTTCTCCCTTTTGCTCCCTGTTTGTGCTTGACTATAGTCTACGGGAACACATAGACTACTAAGTCACTCCCTGTTGGCCTACTCTTGGGAACATGACATCACAACGCGGGGGGACTCGACTCCCCAAGGTGGGGGGCGAGTCTTCCCAAAAGGGGGATTCCTGGGCGTCCCCCCAATTTTTTTTTGCCTAATAAGACTTAAAAAACAAAAAATTAAATTTAAAAAAAAATTAAATTTAAAAAAGAAAAAATTAAATTTAAAAAAGAAAAAATTAAAAGACAAATATATATATAAAAAAATTAAAAACACAATCAATTTATTAAATAATAAATTTTAAAGGCAATAACTTATAATTTAAAACAATAAAATATTAAAACACAATAACTTATAATTTATCATATGCCATCTTATAACTTATGTCTATTATATAATTTTATAAAATTTAAAACACAATTAATTAATAAGTATTTTGCTTAGTACTAATTAATTAGATTCTAGAATGATGAATGATGAATTTAATTTTTAAATCAATCTATCAATATTAATTATTTTACTATTTATGTTTCAACTTTCATTTATGATTTATGAATCAATGTATTTCATTGCTGAATTTGAATTGAATTTTGAATCATGTTTAATAGTTTATATCATTTACAAATTTGAATTTTCAATTTACTAATTTAGTAGTATTTATTATTTTAGTATTTACTAATGAATTTGCATGAGATGAACATTGAATTGTTATTGTTGAGATTTATCATATTATCATTATTATTTTTATTTTTAAAATTTTATTTTTTATATTTTTTATATTATATATGTAACGTCCCCTCGTCCCCCATTTTTCAAAAATCCCTAAAATTTGGGGGTACTTCCACATGCCCCCCCTGTGTGCGTCTCCCCTCGTCTCGGAGACTTGGTGGAACATTGATAGTAAGCCTATCAAGGAGTTACATTAAGCCTATTAAGGAGTTACATTAGGTGTTACAAAGGAGGTAAGGAGAAAAATATTTATAGATGGTGTTTCTATCCTCATTCTTGTTGAGAGTAAAAGCTTACAAAATTTCAATAGAGTTGCTTATTGAGTCAAGAAAAGAGTGCATTCAAAGAAAGAACTACCATTGTTTTGTGCTGGACATTGAAGAATAAACAATCATGTTTGAATAATCATAATTGATTTCAATAAGCTCCCAACCATATTTCCTTTAGTTATCCATCTTCTAGGTAGGTTAAGGTTTAGAACCTTGTACTAAGAAAAAGTTCATCGTTTTCGTCATTTATGGGAAGATTTCTCCAAGATATCTCTATTAAGACATACAAAGTAGTTTTCATTAATACAAATATAGATTTCATTACATAATAAGGGAAGCCCAAACTTATGGACAAAGCCAAGTTTATGGGGTAGTTAAGACCTTAGATAATTAATCATAAATATGCTAATCATCTATACTATGCCTTTATTTCATTTGAATGACCTTATACAAATATTATAGCAAAACATCCCAAGCACTCATGACCATAACCTTACAACTTTAAATTACAAAATAATGAGGTTATAAACAAAATAGCTTACTTACATATGGTTTTGTTTTACCTAGGGATGTGACATGACCTACAAGTGAAGCTCTATACCCAAAGCTTCTTTGGCCTATTATTGGAAAAAATCATGTACACCAAAAAAATAAGTCAAAGGAAGTTGGAGAAGCATCTTGTGTTTTCATTTGAGATGATGGAAGAGCGAAGAAAGATCTTTATCTAAAAGCGAAGAAAGATCTTTATCTAAAAGGCTAACCATGTTGGAATTTG
>JASDQU010242514.1:67901-85070 GCA_032191745.1 Picea mariana | reverse complement strand
TATCAAGCCCTTGCTTTAAGAAAATGTTTGGAAAAAGAATGTAGGGTATATTCAAGTAAGGCTAGTATGGAAGTGTTAAAAAAATGATGGATATGCGATAAATTTGTTATTACAATAATTGTAGGAGGAGAACATTGAAAATAAATAAATGCTTGGTTGAATCTAGAAGAGGTTTGTGAAGAATGGTATGTAGACATCTTCCAACCATGTGAGGTGTAACTACTTTGAGCTCCTCTTTGGGGAATATCCCTCTTTAGAGGATTTACAAGAGGCAATGATTATTCTGAACTTCTCTTCCAGTAAACTCTTCCTCTCCACGATGAATTTGTTTCCGAGTATAATGTATTGGTGGTCATGGAAGTTATAGTTATTGAGGGAAGTCATGAGTAGGTAGTGACAAAGAGTTTAAAGAGTTTTCAACTTGAATTGTCTCGAGCAGAAATGTTCTGTCCAACCCTACAACTAGTTTTTTACATCTATATGGATGATATTTTTGATAAGATGATTCTTAGTGTCTTGGTTGAGCCATACTTGGACCATTATGACCCTATTAAGAATCTACAACAAAAGGCAATGAAGACCATTATGACCCTATTAAGAATCTACAACAAAAGACAATGAAGACCATTATGACCCTATTAAGAATCTACAACAAAAGAACAATGAATGAGTACAAAGTACCTTTGTTTAATTAGAGACCATTGTAAAAGCTCCTATCCATTTATGTTGGTGCGAATGATAATATTCTAACAAAGGTTGAAGAAGCGCATGACAAAGAAGATACATGGTCGGGCTACTTTTTTGTCCACAAGCTTTTGGTGATAAAGCTTTCCTGCAGGAGAGGGGGGGCGGCTTCTTGTGTATAAACACAATAGAGAGTTTTTGGTGTCGTTCATAGTGTTTGAAAAAGTAAATTGTTTGATTCTCTTGATGAAAGATGCCTTTGTTCTCTGCAAGAAGGAATTGAGAAGGTGTCACCATACACTGCATTCTCCACCCTATTTGCTGTTGACGACTGTGTCAGGGCATGAATCTTCCTTCAAGGTTGTGAGGTAAGTCCTGAGGATTAAAATGCTGCACTCAATTATGATGGAAAAAATGTTGGGCAAGTCCTGAGAATTAAAATGCTACACTCAATCATGACCAAAATGTTGGTTAAGTCCCGATGTTTAAAATACTGCACACAATCATCACCAAGAGCCTTGCCAACATGTTGAATGAAGAATGTGCACTTTTGACATGTCTCTCAACTTGCAACTTTGCAGAATCTTGGTGTTTGGAATGCTCTACTATTGTTATACTATATTTCTGACACACATCATCTTTCATCTAGCTGCTGTAATAAATAACTCACAAACTGAATACTTCCGAAATTATTGAAATGAAAATGCTAAAACAAATGGAAACAAACCAAAACGATGCCCTGGAAGTAGTGGGTGGCCTGTCCAGTGTTAGAATGGGGCCCCATCAAATTGACAATCACACTGAATGTGCYAAATATGCCACCTCAACCACACAGGATAAATGTAGAAAACTTATATTTACTGTTATCCTCTCTRYCTTCCAAGGTGGAAGAGGATAGTGTTGTTTAGTAAAATTACAGAGTGATGATGGTTCAATGTGTCTTGTAGACTTRTGATCTTTAGTTAAACATAACTGTCTTATTTATGTAACCATTAATRACAAACCAAAAGAATCACCATTTTAATTCCCCTTTCTTGGAAAATGTGAAGCTGAAGGTAGAAAACTGAAAGTGAAAAGTGCTTCACCCAAAGATGAAGGTGAAGGTACCAACACCTTAGAAACTAGCTAAATGTCTAAATAGGATTTGTATAATGCCTATGTTGTCCAAATATGTTCTGCAGTTGAAATGACCCTTCTATTACATCAAAATATGGTCTCCAAACCTGCATGAATGTGTAAAAAAGCAGTGAAGCGGTGCTGCATGATGGGCCCTTGTGGAGTCCCATCATGTTTTTCTGACCAAAATGCCTTCTTTCAACTAGTAACATTATTCCAAGAATGGTCTAGCTTATTCGAATAGCTTGATGGGAAAGTAAAGTTTGAAAGGGGTGAACATTTTTGTGTCGCATGCTTAAATCTGATAGCACTTTATGTAACCGAATGAGTGTCTGCCAGTTGAATTGAATACCCATATATCAAAATTCCATTACTGTAATAGTTCTAATGTTAGAGGTGTAAACTCTAATGAAGAGCATGTTTGAAATGAATAAATTGCTCTTTTAAAATCTGGTGGATTGCTAGAATCACTGTTTTAGTTCTAAATTTTAATATTTGAGGTTTAGCTAAGTGCTATAAATATAGAATCAACTCTCACAGGGAGCATCCTAAAAAATAATTATACCTCTGTTAGAATCTGGTGGCTGTCTAGCATACAAGTTGACATCCTAAAAAATAATTATACCTCTGTTAGAATCTGGTGGCTGTCTAGCATACAAGTTGAAGAGCTGTCCTTGCCTTCATCTTTTTTTCTTGCCCATTTCTTTGTCTTTTTCTTTGATAGTGTGTTTTTCTTGCAGAAAGAAAGGAAAAAGTGAGTGCTGGAAATCGGKCATTGGTGAATAATTTTCAAACAGAGCTTTCTGAACAAATAGGACTTCTATGCAATATTGTGGTAGAATCAATGACGAAACAAAACCACCACCTTCAGTCCGTAGAACAACAATTTCAATCTTGTATGGATTTCAATGATAAGGTACTACAATGAAAAGCCTATCTTGATTTACTTCAACCAGTTGAAGGATGTACAGTCATAGTTATCTTTGGATACCTGGAATCATTTAGGCTTTCTGTGCTTTGGCTTATATCAATCTTATTAGAGGATTTGGCATATGATGGCAGTCGCTGGAGGAATTGAAGAAAAAAGTGATGGATCTGAAATTACTGTATTTCTCTCACCTCCAAGGTTTGCAAAATATAGTTCGCTTGCATAAGGCAAACTCAAATGCTAGTCTAGAAGAGATGAAATCTGCTGCCTCTACTAATGGCAGTTCACTTGAGGAAGTAAGTGATATTAGTTGGAACCTTGTTTCCTGTTTAAACTGCTTTCTTCATAATGTTATACTCAGTTTGGCAATCTGATTTAAACTGCCTGGCAGATGCTTGGTGTGGCAGCGGGGGAAGCGGATTCAATACTCAAGGAACTTCAGACCACTCTTTCTGTTCAGCAGGGAGAAATTGCGGAATTTGCTCAGCAAATGCGTGAAGTAATTGCCTTCTCTTTTATTTGTTTTTGCTTTTATAAAARTTCAYTCAGGATTTTGAGCATCCATCTCTGACTTCTTGTTTGCTKCCCTCAGAGAGCCCGCACRAGTATCGAGTTAATGACRTCAATATCTGGGGCTACAATGGGTTTCTTTGAGAACTTAGCAGATCAAGCATCTAAGTTTCAACAACACATTGAGCATTCTCATGAAGTTCGTGAGCAGAGTATCATTGATTTTCAGAAAGCTTATGAGGTGTGTTTCCTTTTTCAATCATAAATATTAAAATATGTTGAGTTAATTGCTGTAATGGATTTCACTATTTCTGTGAAATAATGAGTGCAAAATTCTTGTAGGAGGACTTTAAATTCACAACTKGTGTTAAGGCATAAAATCTTCCCTTAAAATTATATGGTTGTGTAAACTTTCTTAATCTGTCAGGATCTGGTATATCTGATTTATGTATCAAAACAGGCACAATCAAGGCAGGAGGAACAGCAACTTATAAACGATATATCTAACCTGGTTGCAAATGCAATGGTCCGGAAAGCAGACATGGTATCTTTGTGGCACTTGGATATTGGGTTTTTATTTTCTTGTATAGATCAACAAAGACATTCATGCATTTGTAGTCTCATTTTATTTTGTAACCATATGATGCAGGTAAACACAAGACTTTCCAGTTTGAGAGAAAAAGTCATCGAGGACAGGGAGTCTATGCAACAAGGTATATTAAGTATTGATGCTGCAACATCTGATGCAAAAAGGAAATGGGAGACTTTTGCTAAACAGGCTGACAATGATGCAAATGAAAGTGCTGCACTTTCAGCAGCAAAACATTGCCGTATGGAATTGCTACTTCAGCAGTGGTATAGAAACATGCACCTTGGGAGCAGTCTAATATACATAGTTTCTAGTATATATCTTTGCATCAGTCATTAATTTCTAACAGAAGTAATCATTTCCCTTCTTCAGTGTCAACATTACAAGCAATGCTTCCCAGCACTGGAAGACGACCAAAAACTCTGGTGAAGATCATAGCAGAAAATACGTAACAGTAATGGAGTCGCTAGTCAGGTGGCTTCCATCTCCATAACAAGCATAATGTTTTTCATTAGTTTATGTATTTTGGACTGCAACCTAGAATTATGAAGGCAAATACAATTATGATGATCTGGGTTGTAAATTTTTTGTTGTATACAGGGATGGTGTGGAAGCAAATGATAAACATGATGCTGAAATTGACGATTCAAGGGTTTCAGCTGAAGTAGACATAGAGAAGAATAATGAGAGCATTCTCCTTCAYGTTGACAGTAAGGCTACCTTCTCTAGTGTCTGCTTCATTGTCTTTGAACTTCTGCAGGGTTTTTAAAGAAYTGTTATTGGTTTAATTTTGCCGAATATTGSCCAGGTTCAGTGGAGCATGAACATAAAGTTGCATCTGAAATACTATCTACCATAGAAGCTCACTCACATACACTTGAAAAGCTTCAAAATGACCATCTTAAAAGAGTGACRCATATCGAAGAGCAAGCAGAACACTGCTTTTGTAATGARTATATGGTCAGTGATGACTCCTAGCTGGTTTTCTTTCGTTTTATTTGCAAGCTTGGTTTTACTGATTGAAAATGTAACTGCAAAAACTCACTCAAGTTTTGAGGTATAATTCTCACTCAAATCATGTCTCAGGAGGATCAACCTACATCTACAACTCCATCTAGACAAAGCATTGAAATTCCAAGCAGAGATTTGATAGAGAACATGCGTGCACCTCCCTTTGAAGCTCTTGTTGAAGAGTTTAGAGAAAATAATCCACATGATGTTGATTTGAAGATGTACCATGAGAACGGGATATCGAAGGAGTCAAAGCCTCGTCAAGATTCCCTAATACCTAGAGATTCACGGTCACCATTGACACAAGTTAATTAAAATTGCTTCATCTGTATTTCATTTATTCTCACAAAGGTTGAAAGTTGTATTTTTCCCTACTCATGCAATGTATTACAAAATGGTTCCGAAAGATGGGTTGGGTTTTGAATTACTTGCTCAGTATTTCTCCTACGTGGAAGCATGTAATTGATAACATTTGGACTGCTGTGATGGTAGTCACAATATGTATGTGTTGATGCCATAGAGGCATACTATTAATTAGTCCAGCTTAGATCAGGAGCTGTATATTGTTTTGTATTCTCATTCTAAGATATTGAACTTCGGGTCAGCACCAGGTAAGCACAATTTTTTTTTATAGAGGGCATCTCAGTAAGCTATCAAATCATTTCTCTGGTGCCTTGTTATTGTTGCCCTGTTTGTTTTATAATTTTCGTTGTTGCCCATGTACTGCTACTGAAACATTCTGGAAGTGAAAAGCTGCGAGGCACCCTATTTCTGGAAACTGATAATCAGTTCTGATGTAGTAAATGTTTTGAGTGGAGAATGTTTCATGGGGCTGCAGCTTTAATCTGACATGCCATTCTCAGTGAGTTTTTGGGCACCACTTTTAATTATTTGACGGTACAAATCACGGGAGTCAGTTCCAGGCGTTTTGAACTATTTCTTGGAATCGAGTGGAATGTATGAAGTTTCTTAAGAATTGTACTACTAGTTTCGACTACAAAATGGTGATACCACTAGTTTATTGTACCAATGGAGATTTTCTTGTGTATTTTCATTTTATTTGGAAATTGTAGAAATTGTGTTTGTTGGCATCTGCATTCTTTAAAATACCAAGTAAAACTCTATTATGTGATATGAGTATTATCGATGCAAACTTGGATATTCCCATTTTCCTAAATATTCTAGTTAACCCGCACAAAAGATTATTAAAATTGAAATGTTCAACTCTACCCCAGTGGATTCTAAAATGTGTAAAGAAATTATTCCTCATCACGAACTAGATTCCATGGTCTGTTTTAATTCTTTCAATGCAATTTCACCCGCCCTCTCCGATCTCAAAACTTTTGGAAGGCAGTGCAATTTTGGCGAATAGTTTAGAATTTATTCTCACACAGGACTTGGAAAATTTATGTTATCCCATGAAAGGAGAGAGCTGTTTGCTTGGGTTTTGATTTCTCATGTATACAAAACAGTTTCACCGTCATCTCATCATAGAACTCAACTATAACAAGGACTGTAGTGGTGTCCCCTATTGTAATATATTCAAGCTTTATAACTAAAGTAAAAAGTGATTTAATCTCCACCACTCATCTTATCTAATCTTAGCCATTGGATTTATGACTTTTTACCTTCACTCTAATTGAGTTGATTAGGGCAAGGAGAGCGCATCCATTCTTCACTTTTGAATGAATTTTTATAGAGAAAGAGAAATAGAAATAGAAGTCGAGTTAGAGAAGAGAGAAAGTTGTTGAGATTGGCATGTATTCCAAGGCAAAGGTATAGCACGAAAATCGAGGCAAAGGGTACAACCAACAGACAGATTGTACAATGTGGATTTTGGAGAGGTTGTATAGCTGAGAAAGGTAGTCTGTACAACAGAGAAAGTGCATGCATTTCGAGGTAGATTGACATTGAAATCTAGGTGCATTTAACGCTGGAAAATTTGTACAAACCTAGAATTTATGGCATGAATTTCTAGATGGTTTGTAGAGCATTAAATGTTGTCACAATCGTACAATGGTACAAATTTCTTGCACAAAAATCGAGGAGCTAATTTGGGGGTTGTTCAAGAGGAGATTTGGTTCATTTTTTTTGAGATAAGTTTGTGTAATTTTTGATGTTAAAATTTCTGCTGTAATAGAAGAATTTCTCTGAGCTCTGAAAAATAATAAAGATTCCCTCTCATTGGTTTTCTCCATGTGGGTTTTTCTAGGGTCAATGTTAGACCAAAAATCTCAATGCATTTAAATTTTCGAGTTATTATATTATGAAAAATTTATTTTTGCAGTTAATGATCATAATCCTCATGTTTCATTTCTAAGAATTGTTTATATGTTGAGTGTTTGCTGTTGTCATAAAACTGAGTTTTGGACATTTAACAATGAATTGTCTCAGTGAGACTTGAAACTGGGCGGGGTCTGAAAATTTTACATGGTATTAGAGTTGAGTTGAGAAGTGTAGATTTAAATCAACAATACAGAGAGACAAGTTACTTTATCAAGTAGATTTTGGAATTTTTATTTTCAATTGATAAGGGTCAATGGCTACAGGTTTAAGAGTTGAGGACATACTTGATGGGGCAGTAAATCTTGGCGCTTGAAAAGAGAGAATGATTTTGCTTTTGCAGGAGAGAGATATGGGACATTGTTGAGAATTCCACAACAAATCTAGTAACAATACTTATAGATGCTACTCTTTTGGCAGCGTACATCAAGAAGAGTATCAAGGTTAAAATAATCATCCTTGATGCCATCAAGGACCATTTGATTCCTCAAGTGGCTGGGAAGACAAATGCCTATGAGATGTGGGAGTCCTTGAGGAAGTTGTATCAAAGTACAAATAAGAACCGAAAGATGGTTTTGAGAGAAATTGAAAAGCATTAGAATGACCAAGGTTGAAAATGTGGTCACATATCTTATCAGGTTGACACAGGTGAGATGAATTTGGAGCCGTTGGGGAGGCCATTGTTGACAGTGAACTTGTGAGGACAAAACTGAATGGGGTGACCAAACAATGAACTATTTTTGTTGAGGGCATTGTGGCTAGGGAGAATCTTTCCAAGTGGCCATGTCTTTGGGATGACTTTGTTTATGAGGAAATCTAGAGAGGTTATGTGCATGGCAGTTCATCTATAATGTGACTCTTGCTGCTAACAACAAGAAGAAGTTCAAAAAGGGTCCTAAGGGAGGAAACAAACTGAAGAGTGAAGGCAAGGACATGAGCAAAGTCAAGTGCTTTGTATGTCACAAGTTTGGGCACTATGCATGACAGTGTCCTAATAAGAAGAAGCAAACAACAACTTCAATAGAGGTGGAGTTTTCCACCAAGTTCGATAGGGAGTTTTCTTTAGTGGTGTGTCTTTACACTAGAGCCACACATTCCAGTGTTTGGTATATTGATAGTGGTGCCTCCCGCCATACTATAGGTGCTCGTGAAATTTGACAAATTTTACACAAATTGATGATCTTGAGGTAGTGCTTGGAGATGATCGGGTGGTCAAGGCTGTTGGTAGTGGGACAATATGATTTCAGAGGGAGTCTCAACCTCTCATGTTGTTGAGAGATGTTCTATATGTTCTTGGCTTGAAGAAGAACTTGATTTCAGTTTTTAATATTGAGGAGGGGATACGAGGTGTTGTACCATGATGGACATGTGCTCCTATTTCCCAAGGGGTCTAGTATCACTTCGACCAAGGTGACTAGGACTCGACATGAGAAGCTGTACAAGCGCATGTTTTAGCCGACTAGTGCATTGTATCATACTACCAGCAACAATGATCTTTGTGAGCTATGACATCGGAGGATGGGAGGATGGCCCATTTGCATCATGGGGCTTTGAGGATATCGAACGAGATTGTGATTGGAGTGCCAGAGTTCAGTATAGTTCACCAGGAGTTGTGCAAGGGGTGTGCTTTGGGAAAGTACACCAAGACTGCTTTTCCAAGCAGTGACAACATAGTAGCAGGTATATTTGATCCGATTCATTCTGATGTATGTGGTCCTATGTCTTCTGCATCTTTGAGTGGTTGGTTGTACTATGTCATATTCATTGATGACTTCTCTCAGAAGTCTTGGATTTTCTTCATAAAGACCAAATGACAGGTCTTCAATCGATTCCAAGAGTTCAAAGCTCTTGTGGAGCACCAAACTGGGAGGAAAATCAGAGTACTGAAGATAGATAATGGGGGTTAGTATACCTCCAAGGAGTTTAATGACTTCTGTGCAGGAGAGGGCATCAAGAGGGAGTTGACTGTTCCTTACAACCCACAACAAAATGGGGTTGTTGAAAGGAAGAACAGGGCCATAGTTGGGGCTGCGAAAACCATGTTGTATGATTAGGGGTTGCCACTCTTTCTTTGGGTTGAGGCATGTTACACTGCAGTGTATTTGTAGAACAAGAGTCCACACAAAGCATTGGGGGATAAGACTCATGATGAGGCTTTCTCTCGGAAGAAGCATGAGGTTGGGCACTCTAGGATTTTTGGGTGCCTTACATATTCACATGTCCCTTCTGAAAAGAGGACAAAGCTAGAGCTCACGACATAAAATAAGATTTTTGTTGGGCATAACGAGACTTCAAAGGCTTTCCGCATATACATCCCTTCTTTGAGGAAGACAATTTTGAGAAGGGATGTGAGATTTGAGGAGGATAGAGCCATTAGGAAGTCACGAGGGACTGGGAGGGGTGAGTAGTCAACACCTCAGATTCAGGTGAGTCCACAATAGACTTCAGTGACAGAGTTCAGGGCCACCAACTTCGGTGATGACTGGTACACAGGTTACAGGGCCACAAATGTCAGGATCACAGGTTACTGGTCCTCAGGTTTCATGATCGAGTGCTCCATATTCTACTTCAGGTTCACAATCTTCATGTGATGGTCCACAAGTGATTCTACTTCAGGATCAAGATGCTCCAGATTCCACATGACACTACTTTAGAGGGGAGGAAGCCCAAGTGGCTTCATGATCCAAATGGATGTCGATGGCCTCCCACCTATTTCAACTGGCTCATTTTGTCAGTTTTCCAGGTCGATAATTTTTTTGTAGTTTTTGGGTCCCTGACTTTCGGAGTTGTTTTGAGGCCCTAAACATCGTTTTTAGGGCTCGCCACAATCAACAAATGTAGAGCTTGCCACATTCAACATGTGTAGTCCTCGAATAGACCTTTCCAATGGGCTATCCTGCGCTTAAAATATAGATCGTATGCAAAAGTTACGACCTCGGAAAGTTGATGTACTAAGTTATCCAAACGGATGACTTTTGGCGCTTCATCTCTTAGAGTTAGGTTTTTGGATGTCTAGGGTTTTTGACATTCATGTTCATTGTAAAAAGGCCTTGAGAGCCTCATTGTAGTGATCGTCTGGCGAATGAGCACAGCCATCACATCTCTTCTCAGAGATAAGCTGTCACCATTCTAGCAAGCTTGTTTTCCACTGCATTTTACAGTTTCAACTTATTTCCTTATTGAATAGAAACCAATTTTACTGTATATCTGTTGTTCTATGTTAAACATCTTTTGATAATACTCTGTATTCATTTCGTTCTGCTCATAAAATCTGGATCAGTGGTATCAGAGCGGTCTGCTCCTTGTCATTCTTAATGCATGTCCCCAATGAGGTCAGGGTACAAAGAATTCGGTCTCGGGCTTGTTTCTTTTGAGGACAAAAGCTCTCGCACGCCCAAACGACCTCTCATGGCGGGAGAAAAGAAAGACGATAGGACAAGAGATCCCTTCAAAATGTTGGTCGAGGAAGCCCTCACGCAACAGAGGAACAAGATGATGGATAGTTTTGTGCAAATCTTTCGACAACTATCAACAGGCGACACATACCTCAAACGGAGGCGCCGCCCCCTTCAAGGTACAAATCAACTTCGATAATCCTATATTTGAAGGTCAGATAGACGTAGATGTTGTAGACAAATGGTTGAATCTGCTAGAAGGGTATTTCTCTGTCCATAACTTCTCGAATAGAGAAAATATTACTTTTGCGCTCCTCAAAGCCGTTCCCTATGTCAAAGATTGGTGGGAAGCAGAAGGAAACAAATGAACCCTCATTATTTACAGTTGCGGTCACCTCAGAGTCCTTTAGAGATGCTATTAAGGAACATTACTACCCTGTTGGAAGTTATGACGACTTGTATACAAAATGGACCACACTGCGGTAGGGAAGAGACCAAGCAGTGCCCGAGTTCACAAATATCTTCCATACCTTGCGCACCAAGCTGGGTATCAAAGATTCTAAGCGACATTTGGTGCTCAAGTATTGCGGCAGTCTGCATAGATACATTCAAGCCGAAATGGAGTTTATGGACATCTCATCCTTGGGCGCAACCTATCGATATGTCGTCAAAATAGAGCAGAAGCTCAAACAAAAGACGCGACAATTTGGGCATGGGAATCCCTCACAACAAAATCCAGGAAAAGGTGGCCCCAACCCATAGAACAAAAGATAGAGCAAAGACAGACCGCCTCAGGAAAACCAGTCCAGGCCGCAAGCAAAGGAGACCGAAAAGACAAAGAAAGATAACGGGACGTGGTGCGATTTCCAAAAGAGCCCCTAGCATAACATTGCTGATTGCCATTCAAAATAGTCGCTGGTGGATGAGGTGAAAGCCTCTGAATCAGATGTGGGTTTCGACTCTGAGTTAGAACCAGAAAGGGGGAGACAGATCATTGATGCAGAACCCAGTGCTACCGTTGCTACCACCAAGCTCCAGCCTGGTGAACCTCACGATCTAGAGAAAGGCAAGCACATTTTTCATTCATAGATGTGGGTGAAAGGTACCCCGTTGCACTTCATTGTTGATAGCTGTAGCCAAAAGAACTTAGCAGAGGTTGTCAAGCGACTCGCCCTGTCGACAACGCAACACCCACAATCCTACATCATCGGAAGGCTCCGCCAAGGAAGCGACATTCGCATCAGCCAACAATGTCGCCTGTCATACGACATCAAGCCCTTCAAAGACGAGGTATTGTGTGCTGTTTCCCCTCTCGAAGTTTGTAATGTTCTTTTGGGCCAACCATATTTATGGAAACACCATGCTGTATATGAGTCTAGGCCTCACAATGTTATTATTACTTTGAACAAGAAATTGTACAAGATACCGGAGGCAATCCCACCTAGTGCTATTTCCTTGATCTCTGCCAAGCAATGCAGGAAAGTCATCTCTCAGATGGGGAAGTTTGTCTTCTTCGTGATTCGCTCTCAGAATGAGCGAAAGATCGCAACCACATCCAGGGTCTCTGCGACCGACCTCTCCACACAACAAAAGAAAGTGGATAAGGTTGTGGAAACATACTCGGATATCTTCTCCTCACCTACCAGGGTACCTCTGTACTGTCAGGTCAAGCACCCCATCGATCTGACCCCCGATGCACCGCTGTCCAATGGGCCAGTCTACCGCTGCTCTCTGTTAGAGAATGAGAAGATCAAGTGGAAGATCCAAGAACTACTTCACAAGGTGCACATCCGTCCCAACTCATCACCTTGCGGGAGCCTAATCGTGCTGGTACAAAAGAAAGATGGAACCTGGGGACTCTGCATTGATTATCGAGCCCTGAATAAAATCATAGTCAGAAATCGATACCCGATTCCTTGAATCGATGACCTCCTTGATCAGCTCACGGGGGCCAAATACTTAAGTAAGATTGATCTGAAGTCTGGCTACCACCAGGTCTTGATAGAACAAACATATGTATGGAAGACTGCCTTCAAGTCAAAGGAAGGTCTTTTCGAATGGTTGGTCATGCCCTTTGGCTTGACAAATGCTCCAACCACTTTCATGAGGATGATTGGCGATATCCTGCGACCATTCACCAATACTTTTGTAGTGGTGTATCTGGATGACATTTTCATTTACAACAAGACTTGGGCAGAACACTTGCAGCATATTCAACAGGTTGTGCACACCCTGCGACAACACAAGCTATGCGCCAACTTGAAAAAATGCTCCTTCGACATGGACATGGTCCATTATCTAGGTTATATCGTTGATCAAGATGGTGTACATGTGGATCCAACCAAGATCCAAGTCATCCGTGATTGGCCAGCCCCAACCAAACTCACTCAGCTTTAGAGCTTCTTAGGCCTTGCCAATTTCTACAGCAGGTTCGTGTTGGGATTCTCCCATATTGCATGGGCCCTCATCCAAGTAACCAGGGGTGGTGGTAAGGCAAAATTTGTGTGGGGTTGGTCCCAACAACAAGCGTTCGATGATTTGAAGCAACGCTTGTGCTCAACCCCAGTACTTTCACTACCAGACTTGCATCATCCCTTTGAGATCGAGACATATGCATAAGACTATGCTGTGGGTGCCGTTCTCACTCAGCACGACCACCCCGTGGCTTATAATAGTGAGACACTATCAGATGCTATCCGTAAGTACCCTACTTACGACAAAGAAATGTACTCCATTGTGCAAGCTTGTCGCCAATGGAGACATTACATTCTTAGGAAGGAGACAATCATCCACACTGATTATAAGCCACTGCAGTTCATGCAGACACAAGAAAAATTGCAGAATGCCCGCCATCAGAAGTGGTCCACATACTTGCATCAATTCCACCTCAACATCAAGTATAAAACATGAATCACCAACCGCGTCTCTGATTGCCTTCGCAGATCGCCAGTTGCGACACTCAACACGATGCTAGACTCTTGTGGCCATGAGACCTTTGGATGTCCCCAACTCTATGAGACAGACTCAAACTTTTCCACCACCTACCAAATGTTGGGCGCAAACGAAGTTGTTGCTAATTTCCATCTTCAGGATGGGCTGCAGTGCCGTCTGGGCCATATTTGCATTCCATCAAGCGAGTGAGTGATGCTGATCTGGGAAGCCCACTACAGTCGGGTGACATGACATTTTGGCGTCAAAAAGACAATGGCAATGCTATAGAAACATTTCTACTGGCCGAAACTTCAACAAGAGGTCAACAAGTATACCATGTCCTGCACTGCCTACACTATTGCCAAATCGACCACTAAGAAATAGGGTCTGTACACCCCTCTGCCTACTCCTAACATGCCATAGGAATCCATCTCCATGGACTACATGTCGAGCTCCCGTCCACCAAGCAAATAAATGACTTTGTTTTTGTGGTTGTTGATTGCTTTTCTAAGATGGCAGTTTTGGCCGCCTGCAAGAAGAGCATTACAACAGAAGCCACTGCCAAGCTCTTCTTTGAACGAGTTTGAGTACATTTTGGAATCCCACAAACCATTGTCTCAGATCGGGACAATCGATTTCTCAGCACATTCTGGTCGAGCCTCTGGTCACTGCTGGACACCAAGCTCAACAAATCCATGGCCTTCCACTCCCAGACAGATGGCCAAACCGAGGTTGTAAATCAAATGATCGTGCATATCCTGCGCATTTATAATTCCAAGCACCCTCGCACATGGGATGAGAGTCTTCCTTATGTCCAACATAACTACAACCGAGCCTTGCATATCTCAACTGGCCACAACCCCTTTCAGGTGGGGTTGAGATTCCTACCATTGGGTCCCATAGATGTTGCACTACCCCTTGCGGTCACCTCGACCGACTCATATCCTGCTCCAACTGAAGCTGACAAAGCCACCTGGTTCATTGAGCGGATCCAACACATCCGTCAACAAGTTCGGGATATCCTACAAAAATCCAATGATAAGTACAAACAACGCCATGATCAACACCGGGTGCCACATAAGTTTCAGGTGGGAAACAAAGTTTGGTTGCATTTGCAGAAATAACTCCTTACCGGACCCCATTGGAAGCTTTGCCCACTCCGTTATGGGTCGTACACCATCACCAAAGCTGTGGGTGATAATGCTTTTGAGCTCAACATTCCTCATTTCCTTGGCCTGCACCCAGTGTTCAACGTGGATCTCCTTCAACCTTATTTCCCACCATTATTGGACACCTCAGAGATAACATAACAACTAACACCAACAAAACTCGACCCCAACTGCATACAACAATCATCCAATGATCATATTGTGGACAAACAGGTCAAGAGCACTCGCCAACAAAGGATCCAGGTTTATCTAGTTGTCAAAGCAGGGCAATTCCTGCACCAAGACAAGTGGCTCACCCAGAGCCAAATTCAACATAAATTTCCTCATCTAATCGGGGCACTCAACACAATGGAGAACATTGCTTCCTAAGGGGGGAGGATTGATCTAGATGGATGTCGGTGGCCTCCCACCTATTTCAACTGACTCATTTTGGCAGTTTTCTAGTTCGACAGTTTTTTCCTAGTTTTCGGGTCCCTAACTTTTGGGGCCGTTTTGAGGCCCTAAACATCGTTTTTAGGGCTCACCACAGGCAATATGTGTAGGGATCGCCACATGAAACATGTTTGGTCCTTGGATAGACCTTTCCAACTAGCTATCGTGCGCCTAAAACAAAGATTGTATGCAAAAGTTACGACCTCGGGAAGTTGATGTACTAACTTACCCAAATGGGGCCCACATGACTTTTGGCGCTTCATCTCCTAGGGTTAGGTTTTTGGATGTATAGGGATTTTGACATTCCTGTTTATTGTAAAAAGGCCTTGAGATCCTCATTGTAATGATCTTCTGGCGAATGAGCGCAATCGTCACATCTCTTCTCAGAGATAAGCTGCCACCATTCTGGCAAGCTTGTTTTCCGCTGCATTTTACAATTTCAACTTATTTCCTTATTGAATAGAAACCAATTTACTGTATATTTGTTGTTATGTGTTAAGCATATTTTGATAATAATCTGTATTCATTTCGTTCTGCTCACAAAATCCGGATCACTTCAGGACACTCTCAGGGAGGCACAAGGATCTGTGGGGAATCCCAGGCAGGCTGTGAGGGAGAGTAAACCTTCTGAGAGATTTTGCAGCTATATTGCGATAGTGAGCAACATCAGGGAGTCCGAGCCTTCCAATTTTGAAGAGGATGATGGCAGATAGGTTTGGAGAGATGCCATGATGGAAGAGTACAATTCCATCATGAAGAATGATGTTTGGGAGATTGTTCATAGACCCAAGGGGAAGTCAGTGGTGACTTCTAGTTGGCTTTACAAACTCAAGAATGCTGCAGATGGAGGCATTGAGAAGTACAAAGCTCGTTTTCTGGCTCGAGGGTTCTCACAGGTTGAGGGAGTTGACTATGATGAGACTTTAGATCAGGTTGCTAGATATACCTCGATCATGGCAGTGATCTCTTTTGCAACAGAGATGGGTTGGAAGATCCATCAGATGGATGTGAACGACCACATTTTGGAATGGTCTCATACATGAGGAGGTGTACATTGAGCAACCATTGGGATTTGAGGTGCATGGGAGAGAGTCTCATGTGTGCAGACTAAAAAAGGCATTGTATGAGCTGAAACAAGCTCCTAGAGCTTGGTATTCTAGGATTGATGCCTACTTGCAGCATTTGGGTTTCGAGAAGAGTGAGGCGGATCCCAACCTGTACTTCATTGTGGTTGGAGAGGATCATCTCATACTCTTGCTATATGTTGATGATATTTTCATTACAGGGGTTGAGAGACTCATTACTAGCTGCAAGGAGAGCCTTGCTTCAGAGTTCAAGATGACATATATTGGAATGATACATTATTTTCTAGGGTTGGAGGTTTGGCAGGAGCCTGGACACATCTTTCTGGGACATGGGAAGTATGCTTGTGACATTATGAGGAGATTCCAGATGGAGGATTGTAGGCCCATGACCACACCCATGATTATTAACTAGAATAAGCTCAATGCTTTTGAGTCACAGTTGGTTGATCCTACATTATATCGTCAGTTGATCGGTTCATTAATGTATTTGGTCAACACCAGACTAGATATTTCTTTTGCTGTCAACACTCTTATTCATTTTATGGTGGAGCCTAGGAGAGTGAATTGGGTGGCAGAAAAACATGTACTCATATGTCTTTGTGGTGCATTGGATTATGGTCTGGACTATCTGAGAGGGGATGGAGTTCGATTGGTGGGCTATACTGATTCAGATTGCGCAGGATGTGTCAGTGACAGAAAGAGTACTTTTGGATCCTGTTTTAGATTGGGCTCATCAATGGTGTCTTGGTTAAGTCAGAAAAAAACTCAGTGGCTTTGAGTTCTGTAGAGGGTGAGTATATGGCTGCCAGTCAGGCCAGTTGTGAGGCCATTTGGCTTCGCAAGTTGTTCATGGGATTATTTGGTGTGCAATTGAGAATCACTATGATTTACTGTGACAATCAGAGTTGTATCAAACTCTCCAAGAATCCAATTTTTCATGATAGGTCTAAGCACATTGAGATTCAATATCATTTAATCCGGGATTATATTCAGAGAGAAGCAGTTGAACTACAATATATATATATATATATATATA
>JASDQU010242514.1:40606-51646 GCA_032191745.1 Picea mariana | reverse complement strand
AACTTATAAATAATCCTTAGACATCTATGAGAAGTTGGAGTTGTTGTAAGAGGGAAACACTAGCATCACAACATAAGAACATGATACTATCCAAAAATATCACAATGAATGATCCAGATTGGATCATTATATTATTTTTCATCTATCTTAGTACGTTTTAGGTGGAAAAATTGGAGCAATCAACTTGTAGGGTCATTTTGATGATTGGTCCAAATTTGGAAATTTGGGTCAAAAAAACCGTCTGAAAAATTCCAGAGTCATTTTGAGGCATAAAACAACATTTTTTGTAGTCCAGACCTTAATATAGAGAAATATTATGTATTCTACACATCGATACCTTTCCAATAGTGAAAGAATCACCTCAATAATAGATTGTATGCGAAAGTTATGCCTCTTGCAAGTTGACCTACTGTATTGATTACCATGGTGCGAGTGGATGCCACGTCAACCCCCATTACTTAAATGTGTGGGGCTATCCATGTATTGGATTTTCTAGAACACTCAAGAAAGGTCCAAACTTGATCACTAATTGAGGGTTGAGGAAGTCAATACCCTAACCCTAGATGGCAATCGAGATATGTTAAATACTGGGCCACTAGGAGGAGAAGGGGTTCCATTCTATGCTATTGTATTTTGTTCCATAGTAGATCATAACAAATGGGAGTGGGAAATTAGAGAGCATAATAGGGGGGGTTAATTTTCTGTAGCAGCCTAATGGGCCACATGTCTCAGGTAACTCCATAGAGAGTTCCTTCTCCTTTGTATTTGCATTATTTCCATACCAGAGAGAAGAGAGAAGAGCAACCTCACCTTCCAGCTGAGTTTTCTCTTGTAAGGGTTTCCCAGAGAAAATATTTCTGTTATTTTGTGGATGGTGTGTGATTTTATTTTAATGTTTTTTATTTTCTACATTTTGTCTATTTCATGCATAAATAGAAAATCAATAACCAAAGATTCTGGAATCTAAATAAATTTAACTTTCATAGTGTAGGTTTCAGTTTTATTTATCAGATATGTTGTGAAGAACCATTCTAGTGGAATATCCATGGTAGTTTACAGATCACATTGGTAATATAGCAGGTTTTATTAGGGTATTTGTGGAAAGTTGTAGGGATCTAGAAAAACGTTTAAGAATAAATTCATAGAACCCTATCCATGGTAGACGAGTCTGTTCATAACAACCCTTGAGATCCAAGCGAAGAGAGATTTGAAAGGTTGGAAGTATAGGTAATTGATATAAAACAAAATATGAATATCCTCATGGAATCTCTAGCAATCAAGATCAGACTGTTTGGAGATGATGGAGGCTCTAACTTAGATATTGGATCAAAGGGAAAATCAAGAGATCAGGAAGACCCATGAAAGGAGTCATGAAAAAACCCAAGAAATACCAGTCGAGTTCGAGTGCTGTTAACCCTTCACAACCCCTATTCAATATGGAAGTGAAAGTGGACATAAAACCACTCCAAGGTGAGATTGATGCATTCAAATTGAATCATTGGTTGCATCAACTAGAAGTTTATTTTAGCATTCACCATATTGATGAAGAGAAAAATATTTCATTTTCTAGATTGAAGTTAGAGGGCCATGCTTTAACCTGGTGGGAAAACCATACATAAACACTTAGGCCTGAGGGTGATCCGCTAGTAACTAGGTGGGAGGACTTAAAAACCCTCATAAAGTCCCAATTATACCCTATCAGGTATGTAGAGGACCAATGGATAAGATGGCATTTATTCATGCAGAGGTAGGGGCAAAGTGTACAGGAGTATGCCACTGAGTTCATAAAGACGACCATCATGCTGGGTAACTCTCCCAAGAACCCAAATGTACTCCTCAAGTATCTTTGGGGTTTACACAATCATATAAGAAATAAGGCGATGCTCTTCAATCCAAGGACAATGAATGAGGCATGTGTACATGCATAATATCTGGAAAACATAGGCCATAAGAAAGGGAAACCAAGCGGTTCCAAGCAGAAAAAGCACTAGGAAGCTTCCAAGGAGGGAAAGAAGAAGTGGAAAGGGGAAAAGGATAAGAAGATGACAACCACTGCACATCAGTGAAAGGATCCTAGAAAATTGCAACCATTGCAATGTTGATGGTCACATCAAGGAAAATTGTTGGAAACTACATCCAAAGATGAACTTGAAGAACCACAAGAAGTACATAAAGAAAAAGAAAAGTCTAGCCACCGATTATGAGTATCCTTCATCACCAGAAAGAGAAGGATATGACCAAGCTCTTCCAAATCAAGATTCAGATCAAGAAGACCAAGATATCTGCTCTGTTCAACTCTAGTTCACAGGACAATCTCATAGCAACGAATATGGTCAACAAGATTGGATTGGAGGTTCACGATCATTCGAGCTCCTATCCATTGGTTGGGAAAACAAGGATGCAAGTATCAAGGTAACAAAGTAGTGCAAGATGAAATTTGTTGTAAATGATAAATTTTCAAATGAAGTAGAATTGGAAGTAGTACCACTAGATGTATGCAAAGTAGTGTTTGAAAGCCCCTACATGTATATGAGGGATGATATATTCATGTGGAGAGCCAACTAGTATTGCCTCATTAAGGATGGGAAATAATTCATCATCAAAACACACAAATGAACATAAAAAAATTCACTGGTAAGTGCCAATCAAGCTAAGAAATTGATCATTTCTAGAAATAAATATGTTTTACTTTTCTTAAGGGAAAATTTGTTCGGTGAAGAGTTTTTAAAAATAAATACATCCCTGGATGGGTGTACTAAGGAGAAAAAAAATGAATTGATGGAGTTTCTAAAGGAATACAAAGGATTTTTATAGGATCCTAAAGGGATACCACCTAAGAGGGAAGTGGAGCATGAAATCCAATTATTTCCAGACTCTCCCTGCCAATTATTGGCTTGTATAGACAATCTGTTTTGGAAGAAAACAAAGTAAAGAAGTAGTTGCAATAATTGTTCGAGCAAGGTGTGATTCAACCAAGTACCTCACCTTGTGGGCCACTCATCATAATTGTTCCCAAGAAGGATGGGACTTGGAAAATGTGTATCAATTATAAGGCATTGAAAAAGATTACATTGAATAATTGGTACTCTCTGCCCAGGATCGATGATTCGTTGGACCAATCACAACATGAAAAGTACTTCACTAAGCTATATTTGAAATCAACATATCACCAAGTATGAGTCAAAGAAGAAGATACCTGGAATATTTCCTTCAAGACAAGGAAATGTTTGTAAGAGTGGTTGGTTATGCCATTTGGTTTATGCAATGCATCGACTACATTTATGAGACTAATGAATGATGTTTTATGACCTTATCTTGATTCATTTGCTATTGTCTATTTGGATGATATATTGGTTTATAGTGATACCTGGGAGGAGCACCTCTCACATCTTATGTAGGTGTTAGAGACCTTGAATAAGCACCGACTGCTATCCAATCTCAAGAAATTCGAGTTTACTCAACAACCTTTGGTGTATATGGGGTATATGATCGGTGGAGGTGAGCTCAAGATAGATCTCGCCAAGATGGAGGCCATTATGAAATGACCAATTTCTACAAATTGCACAAAATTTAGAAGCTTTGTTGGGGCATGATGCAGGAGCATCTCAAGCGAGCCAGCGCGGAAGCAAAAGACAGCTGGACAAGCGTCAGCGCAAATTTTGAAATTACCTTGAAGTTGATGCACAATCTTAAATGAAATCATTAAGAAGAAGCACACTTGTAAAATGTAAACGAACCTTGAGCGATTTGCTCTCGTCCTTAGTAGGTAGAAGGCATTTATGGTAGTTAATGTAAAGTAGATAGAATTCAATTCTAGATTAAACAATTTTAGAGCGTAAGAGGGAAACGGGATATAGACACCCTCATTGTGTATTGTAGAATAAGCATGTAAATTATTGAAGAAGAGCATAGAAGAGAAACAGAGAGCTGTGTAGCAGACTCCATGTACAGAAGTTTTGAATTAATACAAAGAAAGCTGTGATTCAGACTCATGGTGTCCATATATTCTCTGTGTATGCATCTTTGAATGTTATGCTCATGAATGATTTACTCTTTCGGTCATGCAATTGCTTTTATGCTATGTATGAATGATTTCTTGTTGAATGTTTGAAATCTGAGAGGGAAGGGTAATGGAAATGAGTTTCAATTGTTTCTCTATCTGAGCAAGAGTTCCTGCAAGGAGTGCAGTTGAAGTGTCCGCAAGGAGTGCGTTGACAAAAGGTTCAGAGATTTGTCTATGAAATCTTAGGAGAGATAGCTTTTGTTCTCACTTCCACAGAAGTGCAGTTGGGCACAGGAGCCGTGCAAGGAGTGCGCAGGCTGAGCGAAGTCTCAGAGTTATGGACCTGAGTGAAGCATTGAGAGACTGCTGTTGCAGGTGTGCGTAGGGTTGAAGGAAATTCAACACTTGGAAGTGTCTGAAGGTTTCCGCAAGGAGTGCGTGCAAGAGTCGCCACTAAGACTGAGAGTTATAAGGAATCTCAGGAAGGATAAAGCCTTATAATCGCTGAAAGGGTCGCACATAAGTTATATCTGGAATAATTAGGAAGGCATCATAAGTTTGCGCCACAGGTGGACAAGTTGGTGGAGGAACACTTAGCTATTCATAGAAATCGCCAAGGAGGAACGGACGGTCGGAATTCTCTAAGGAGGATTCGTGAAATCCCAGGAGCCATCAGATCTCACGGAAGAGAAAGTGAGTTACCACGAGTATTTTAAAAGGTTCTAAGCTCAGGAGGAGTAAGACCGAGGACCCGAGCCACAAGGGCCGTTGGATTCGCAAGAGAATCCCTATTTCGGGGTTTCGTGGGTGGAAGTCCCATAAACTTGGCAACGGGAACCGCAAAATCACAAAACGCGAAGTCCCGACAGCCAAAGGATTTGTGTGGGCCACGGAGGAGTCAACGAGTGGACAGGTGGCAGACTATTTCAAAGTTTCGCGGAGTGAAATACCGAACTCATTGCATTAGGATTTACGATATTGTGAAGTCCGAAATTCCAATGAAGTGAAGTGGCGTTGAAAGGTCAAAGCGCACGAGTGTATCGGAGTTTCGGCAAATCGGGTTTCGAGAATCGCGGGAACAAGTTACTCGACATCGCGATCACCGAAATCGCGATAAGGAAAATATCGAAAGGGAAAGAGAAGGGTCAGCGTTGACTGTTTCAGTTTTTGGGGATTCGAGAGACTAGTGCTTGACCACCGGATTTGCGAAGTTGTGAAGTCTGATCTCCCAAGTGTATAGAGGGGATCCCGTGAGAGTTTATTGTGGGTGCATATTTCACGATAGGGAAATAGAAGAGAGTTTAGATTTCTTCGGGCCAGTAGGAAAGGAAAGATCCTGTGCTGACGTGGACCTTTCAACCTGCAGGTTGTGGAGGGAGCGTGCGTCGGCGTCAGTTTTGGTATCATAGCTCAGAAAGGTTCTTTGCTTTCTGTAGCAGAGAAGAAAGAGAATTCACCATGCCGCCAAGGAGAAGGGACAGGAAAACACTCGATCCACCAGAGGATAGGGAAATTCCGCGAAGAAGGGGCAGGCAGATGAGAGATCCAGCTATGGAGAGAGAGATGCGTGATCTACGAGCTAGACTAGAAGACATGGAGACAACAGAGAGACGCATAGTCAGTGCTAGGGATCTTAGTGATTTCGAAAGTGAAATTGAGATTGAACATGAAGGAGAAGTTGCGGCTGAAGATGCAACAAATGAGCACTTGATCATAGATATTGCAAGAATGGGTGCAAGAGTGAAGATGGACATTCCAGTTTGTGAAGGAAACCTGGATGCAGAGGAGATTCTAGACTGGATTAGAGCTCTAGACACATAATTTGACTATGAAGACGTTGAAGAGGACAAGAAAGTCAAGCATGCTGTCACTAGATTGAAGGGACATGCAACATTGTGGTGGGATGAACTACAAGCTGATAGACGCTGCAAGGGCAAGCAGAAGATCAAAAGCTGGGATAGAATGATCGTGAAGATGAAGGAGAAATTCATCCCTGGAGATTACCAGATTACTCTGCTCAGGTGGATGTAGAACCTGAGACAGAAGCTGATGACAGTGAAAGAATACACTGAGGAATTCTACAGGCTGAACATCAGGGCGGGTCATCGAGAGAGCGATGATGAAAAGGTTGCTAGATATCTGAATGGTTTGAGATATGACATTCAAGATGAGATGAGCATGGTAACCATCCAAACGGTGGAATATGCTTATCAGATGGCTCTGAAAGCGGAAGAGAAGCTGAGTCGAAAGCAGGGTTAGAGAGGCCGAGCAGAAGTCAGCCCAGAGGCAAATCAGTTGCCCAGGATAAATATCAGAAGCCCAAGGAGGACTGGAAGAAACCTCAGACTCAAACTGAGAGAGGCAGAAGTTCACAGCGAGGGAAATATGCTGAGCAGAGAGGACAACATGCTGAACAGAGAGGAGATTATGCTGATAACAACACTTTTCCTCGTACTAGAGGTAGAGGAAGAGGAAGAGGTCGAGTAATAACATGCTTCACGTGTGGAAAGAATGGGCACAAGTCTTACAAGTGTCCAGAAAAAAAAGGAGATTGGAGAAACTCACATCGCCGAAGCACAGAGGCGAGATGTTGAGGCAGAAGACGCTGAAGGCGGAAGATCGCTGATGATGCGAAAATCTCTTTTGACACTAGAGAAGGAGGTGGAGAGTTCAGTCCAAAGGACCAGACTTTTCCGGACTACTTGCAAGACCAAGGACAGGGTATGAAAGGTCATTGTAGACAGTGGTAGCACGGATAATCTTGTTTCTACGGAGATGGTAGAGAAGTTGGAGCTGGAGACTATTGATCATCCAAGCCCATACAGAATTTCGTGGCTACAAAANAGTGGGAAAGAACTTCTTACAGAGGTCAATAAGAAGGAGGATCCACAGTTCATTGTGGTCAGGAAACCGAAGATTGTTTTGACCAACACAAGAGTGGATGATTTACCAGAAGAGGTTCAGGAACTGCTGGAAGAGTTCGCTGACATAGTAGTGGACGAATTACCTCGTTCGTTGCCACCGATCAGAAGTGTGAGTCACCATATTGATCTCATACCAGGAGCCAGTTTTCCAAACAAAGCCGCGTATAGATTGACACCGAAAGAGAACGAAGAGGTCAAAAGGCAAGTCCAGGAGTTGTTGGACAAAGGTTTGGTCAGGGAAAGCTTGAGTCCATGTGCTGTTCCAACAGTACTCAGTCTGAAGAAAGACAGAGGCTGGAGGATGTGTACTGACTTGAGGGCGATTAACAAGATAACCATCAGGTACAGATTTCCATTGCCAAGGATGGATGATCTGATGGATTGCTTGAGTGAAGCAAAATACTTTTCAAAGATTGATTTGAAAAGCGGTTATCATCAAATCCGCATGAGAGAAGGTGATGAGTGGAAGACATCATTCAAAACAAACAAAGGATTGTATGAATGGCTTGTTATGCCGTTTGGATTAACAAATGCGCCAAGTACCTTCATGAGGTTGATGAATGAAGTCCTGAAAGAATTTATCGAGAAATTTGTCATTGTGTATTTGGATGACATACTAGTTTACAGTAAAACAGTGGCAGAGCATTTTAAGCATTTGGCTAAAGTGATGCAGAAACTACAGCAGGAGATGCTGTTGATAAATATGAAGAAGTCCTCATTCATGAAGACAGAGCTCATTTACTTGGGATTTATTATTTCTGCAAATGAGTTGAAGATGGATCCAGATAAGGTGGATTTAATCAAGAATTGGCCATCACCGAAGAATATCTTTGAGGTGAGAAGTTTTCACGGATTGGCTAGTTTCTATCGAAAATTCGTCAGGAATTTCAGTGGAATGAGCGCAGCGATGATGGATATAGTGAAAAAAAGACACAAGTATTTTCACTGGACTGAAGAGGATGAGAAGACTTTTAATCTGTTGAAGAGGAATATCATGTAACAACCAGTTTTGGTGTTGCCGGATTTCCGAAAAACATTTCAGGTGAAATGTGATGCAAGTGGATTCGCAATCGGGGCAGTCTTAAGTCAGGAAGACAGACCGATAGCATACTTTAGCAAGAAGCTGAATGAAGCGAAAGTGAAATACTCCACTTATGATAAGGAGTTTTATGCTATCATCCAGGCATTGAAGAAATGGAGGCATTACTTTATCCCGAAAGAGTTTGTCTTATACAGTGACAATCATGCATTGCAGTTTGTGACTCAATAGAAAAAGTTGAATCAGAAACATGTCAAATGGGTGGAATATATGCAGAATTTCACTTTTGTGATTAAACATATTTCTGGAACTGCTAACAAAGTTGCTGATGCTTTGAGCAGGAAGTGTTTGCTGTTGCAGGAGTTCAGAGTCAAAACATTGGGTTTTGATGATCTCAGGGACATGTACGCAGATGATTAGGATTTTAAAGAGGCGTATGAAGCAACTGAGAATCCAATTCTCAGGGATAGAAGCCAATGGACAGAATACATGATCCAGGAAGGATTACTGTTTAAAGGTAATCAACTGTGTATTCCGAAATGCTCCATGAGGGAGAATCTGCTAAAGGAGAAACACAATGGAGGATTAGTAGGGCACTTTGGTCACAAAAAGATGTTCTTAAAGATGAACGAGTCATATTATTGGCCGGGAATGCGAGCAGATGTGAAGAGATTCGTGGATAGATGCAGAATTTGCCAGCATTCAAAGGGAAGGAGACAGAATGCGGGGTTCTATCAACCATTGCCCATACCTGAGAGGCCGTAGGATGCAATCAGCATGGATTTCATATTGGGGTTGCCAAGAACACAAAGAGGATTTGACTCAATCTTTGTGGTGGTGGATAGATTTTCCAAGATGGCACATTTCATTCCATGTTAGAAAACTAGTGACGCAACTCACATTGCGAATCTGTTTTTCAAAGAAGTCATTCGACTTCATGGCTTACCAAGGAGCATAGTTTCAGATCGAGATACCAAGTTCATAGGGCACTTTTGGAGGACCTTATGGAAGAAGCTGGGAACTAACTTGTCATTTAGTTCAGATTATCATCCTCAGACGGATGGACAGACAGAAGTGGTGAACAAACGTCTGGGAGACTTGCTGAGAAGCTTGGTGATAGAACACCACAGTCAATGGGACTACATATTACCACAGGCAGAGTTTTCTTATAATGACATAGTTAACAGGAGCACAGGGAAGAGTCCATTTCAGGTTGTCTATGGCATGCAGCCGAGAGGAATTTCTGAACTGAGAGATTCATAACAGATTGCGACTAGGAGCGCTAGTGCAGAAGAATTCACAGAGGCGATGAAGGAACTTCATAGCCAGGTGAAGGAGCGATTGCAGAATTCAAGCCAGGAATACAAGCGTAGAGCAGATCGACACAGAAGACAACTTCAGTTTGAGGTTGGTGATTTGATTCTGGCACATTTAAGGAAAGAAAGGTTCCCGAGAGGAACATATAACAAATTGAAGATGAAGAAAATCGGGCCATGTAGGGTCTTGAAGAAATTTGGGGCGAATGATTATGAGATTGAATTACTCGATGGGATCGAAATTTCTCTGACATTCAATATCTATGATTTGTACCCATATAAAGCTGAGGAAGCAGGGACAGAAAATGAGCAACCAGTGATCCAGTGGACAAAGCAGATGCCAGTTGCAGAGAAGCTGCAGATGGAGCGCATACTGGATAAAAGAGTGAGCAAGAAGACCAGGCGGAAACAATACTTTGAGTATTTGGTCAAGTGGAAGAACCATCCAGTTGAAGATGCCAGCTGGGAGAACGAAGTGGAGATCCAGAACCATGGATAGACCGTACGTGATCTCATGGACAGGATCCCATGAAATTTTTCAAGCTAGGGAGTATGATGCAGGAGCATCTCAAGCGAGCCAGCGCGGAAGCAAAAGACAACTGGACAAGCGCCAAAGCAAATTTTGAAATTACCTTGAAGTTGATGCGCAATCTTAAATGAATTCATTAAGAAGAAGCACACTTGTAAAATGTAAACGGACCTTTAGCGATTTGCTCTCGTTCTTAGTAGGTAGAAGGCATTTATGGTAGTTAATGTAAAGTAGATAAAATTCAATTCTAGATTAGACAGTTTTAGAGAACAAGAGGGAAACGAGATATAGACACCCTCATTGTGTATTGTAGAATAAGCATGTAAATTATTGAAGAAGAGCATAGAAGAGAAACAGAGAGCTGTGTAGTAGACTCCATGTACAGAAGTTCTGAATTAATACAAAGAAAACTGTGATTCAAACTCACAGTGTCCATATATTCTCCGTGTATGAATCTTTGAATGTTATGCTCATGAATGTTTTACTCTTTCGGTCATGCAATTGCTTTTATGCTATGTATGAATGATTTCCTGTTGAATGTTTGAAATCTGAGAGGAAAGGGTAATGGAAATGAGTTTCAATTGTTTCTCTATCTGAGCAAGAGTTCCTGTAAGGAGTGCAGTTGAAGTGTCCGCAAGGAGTGCGTTGAAAAAAGGTTCAGAGATTTGTCTCTGAAAGCTCAGGAGAGATAGATTTTGTTCTCACTTCCACAGAAGTGCAGTTGGGCAAGAGCCGTGCAAGGAGTGCGTAGGCTGAGCGAAGTCTCAGGGTTGTGGACTTGAGTGAAGCATTGAGAGACTGTTGCTGCAGGTGTGTGCAGGGTCGAAGGAAATTCAGCACTTGGAAGTGTTTGAAGGTTGCCGCAAGGAGTGTGTGCAAGAGTCGCCACTAAGAATGGGAGTTATAAGGAAGCTTAGGAAGGATAAAGCCTTATAATCGCTGAAAGGGTCACACAGAAGTTATATCTGGACGAATTAGGAAGGCGTCATAAGTTTGCACCGCAGGTGGACAAGTTGGTGGAGGAACACTTACCTATTCACAGAAATCGCTAAGGAGGAACATACGGTCGGAATTCTCTGAGGAGGATTCACGAAATCCCGTGAGCCATCAGATCTCATGGAAGAGAAAGTGAGTTACCGTGAGTATTTTAAAAGGTTCTAAGCTGAGGAGGAGTAAGACCGAGGACCCAACCCACGAAACCCTGAAATAGGGATTCTCAAGAGAATCCC
>JASDQU010242514.1:14800-29864 GCA_032191745.1 Picea mariana | reverse complement strand
GTATGGGAGAACTGATGGTGGATTATATTCATAGACTACTTCAAAGGGAGTCATGGAAGTGGAAGTTTGGTAAGAGGTGTTGTACCACCATTCAACTAGGGGTAACCACTGAACCCACTGATGTTTTCTGTCAGACACAAAACACCTCAAATATGTTTGCATACACTTGTTGACTAATTTTGTTTGGACATCAGTCTGGGGATGATAGGCTATGATGAGATGAAACTGGGTTCCATGGATCATGAATATTTCTTGCCATAAATTGCCGGTAAAAGTTGGATCACAGTCATAAACAATAGAATGAGGCATGCCATAGAGTTTGAAGATATTATCCATAAAAAAATGATCCACTGTGGATGTTGTGAACGGGTGTTGAAGAGCACATAAATAAACATATTTGGAAAGGCGATCCACTACCGCCATGATGACTGAATTATTTCCTGACTTATATAAGCCGACAATGAAATCCATAGAAATATCCATCCAAATAGTAGGAGAAAGCGAAAGCGGTTGGAGTGTGCAGGGAGTTTTGACAATCTCTCCCTTATTGCGTTGATAGGTATCACATTCGGTCATAAAGGTGTGGATTTCTTGTTTCATACCTTCCCAGAAGAAAGATCGTTTGACCCATTCATAAGTTTTGGTAAAACCTGAATGATCAACTGTAGGTACTAAAGCATGAAACTCAGAGAAAACTGTGGATTTAAGGGAAAAATGTTTGATTAAATATATGCGACCTTTATAGCAAAACTCTTCACTGTGCCAAGAGTACGTTGGAGAAACTTGGGGATCTTGTTGTATTTTTTGGATCAGGCTGGAAATTTTGGGGCCGTGCAACCATTCTTGATGAACACATTGAAGCCAATTTGAAATAATGAAGGGGAGGGAAAAGAGGGACCCTTCTTCTTCATATTTCCTAGAAAGAGCATCAACTACCACATTTTATTTTCCCTTATTGTAAATTATCTCATAATCATATCCAAAGGTCACCCATTTATGTTGCACCCATGATGAAATTCATTGTTCCAGGAAGTACTCGAGGCTTTGATGATCCGTTTTATTTTGGAAGCGTCATCCCAACAGATAGGGGCACTAGAGATCCACTGCATGCAAAATAACCAACATTTATTTTTCATAGATTGATTGGCCCAAATGTCACTCTGACAACTATTTACTGGTGAAATCCAAAGGTCATCCATCTTGCATGAGGACTTCCTTGATTCCTCTCCCTTATGCATCACATTCTAGAACAAAGGTCTTGGTAAAGTCAGGTAGGGCCAGTATAGGAGTAGCGCACATAGCTTATTTAAGGCTTGGAAGGATTGGTTAGCTGCTGGAGTCCAACTGAAAGCATCATTTTTAAGAAGAGTTGTTAGGGGAGCTTCATTTTTTCCTTAATTCTAAACAAACTTGTGATAATAGCCCGCTAAACCCAGGAAACCATGTAGAATTTTAAGAGTTTTAGGGTGAGGACAATTCTGCATAGGTCCAATTTTCTTACGATCCACCTTACACCATGCTTGCCAACAATATGACCCAATACTCAACTTCAGAGACGCTAAAAACACATTTAGACTATTTAAGAAAAAGTTTTTGCTTGGAGAGGAGATGGAGAACTTGACCTACATGGGTGAGATGGGCTTGCCACATTTTACTAGAGATGAGACTATCATCAAAGAAAACTAACACAAAGTGACCGAGGAAATGAGGAAAGACATGATTCATAAGTATTTTAAAAGTGGAGGGGGAATTATGGAGACCAAAGGGCATGAACAAGAACTCATAGTGGCCCTCGTGAGTGCGAAATGCAGTATTGGGAATGTTTTCCTCTTTCATACACATATGGTGGTAGCCAGAACGTAGGCCAGGTTTGGTAAAGTATTGAGCCCCATTGAGTTCATATAGAAGGTCATGTATGAATGGAATGTGAAATTTGTCCTTGATGGTAAGTTTGTTGATGGCACAAAAAATCAGGACACATGCGCCAAGTTCCTTCCCTCTTGAGGATCATGACCACATGGGAAGAATAGGGGTTGGTACTCGGATGAATAACACCTACTTCAAGCAATTCTTGGGAAATTTTCTCAATTTCATTTTTTTTTAGAAAAGGGATGATGATAAGGGTGAACATTGGGAGGAATACTGATCGGGTTTAAAGGTATGGAATGGTCATGGTCGTCATGGTAGGGGGGAAGGCCCCGGGGAGTTTGGAAAGGGGATAGATTGGAGGTTGTTGTGCACAAAGATTGTCTCAACTTTTTGAAAATAATGAATTTGGAAAATAATTCCAGAATGACCTTTTTTGAGTAAATTTTCCATGCGGTGGGAATTGATGATCTCCGAAGAGCCTCCTGTAATGCCTTGGAATTTACACTGCTTTCCTTCCGGTTGGAATTGCATGGTTAAATCCTTAAAATACATGGTTATTGATCTGAGAGTGTGTAGCCATTCAACACCAAGCACAATGTCACAACCACCCATGTCAATAGAAAACATGTGATATTTCAGGTTATACTAACCAATTTGTAGGCACACATTTTCACAATGTCCCCCAAATTTCATGGAACCACCATTGGGAATCATGATTTGAAAATTGTTGACAACATAGATATAACAATTGATTTCTTGGGCAAGGCAGGGATGAATGAAATTATGCAGGGTGCTGCCATTGTCAACTAGGATAATGAGTTTCCTATGCTTAATGTAACTAATCAATTTGAGGGTTTGGGGAACATAAAATCCAGTGAGGGCATTCAAAAAAATCAGTTGTTCAAATTTGGGAGGGTCATAGGGTGGAAAAATATCATTGACTTGGGTTGCACAACCTTAGGTGAAACCTCAACATCCTCATAAAAAACGTCCTCTAAAATCGCATAAAACATTTCTGTTCTTTACACTTGTGCCCAGGAAATTATTTCTCATCACAATTATAACAAAGACCCTTGAGTTGGGGTTTAACCATTTCCATCTGCGTTAATTTTTGGACCTTAAGAGGAGTGGAAAAAGGGGTAGGATTGGTGGTTCTAGGGTGGGGAATAAAAGTGGGTTTCTTGTTATGGGAAAAGATGACATGTTGTGCCTCCTTGGCACATTTATTTGCTTCCAACCAAGTCTGGGGGTGAGCCATGAGGACATGGGATCAGATTTAATCCTTGAGGTCACTGATAAAACATTCTAGGAAGAATGCATTTGTGATACCCTCCATTCAGAAATCCAAGTGCTCAAAGGCAACTATATAATCTTCCACTTTTATAGATTGTTTCAACTTGGTCAAACGACCTAAATGGTGGGTGTATGTGTCAAAGTGTTCATTCAACTCAACAACAAAATGTGTCCAAGAAACATACCCTTGGCATGCATTTATATGCCTTTTCCACCATTTCCATCATTCCCGATCCAAATATAGAACACCATAACGAAGCTTGGTCAAGTCATCAATAATGCAATGCAGGGAAAAATAATGTTCCATCTGAGTGACCTAGGCTGTTGGATCTGAGCCATCAAATTTGTTCACCTCAAATTTGGAAAGAAGGGGGTCATGATGAGAATGAAAATTTAGAGGATTGGAAGAGTCAACACCTTTGACATGGGGGTTTGGGATAGAGGAGGAAGGACCATGAGATTGGGTCATGAATTGTTTGAGAGTGGAGTGGAGTTCGTCTATTCGACCATTGAGTTGTTCCTGAATGTGGTCCACTTTGGCATGAAAGACATAAATGTCACAATTCAATTTATGATTGGTTTCATCTTGTCGAGTGGGATACATTTGGGGATGAGGGGTGGTTCCATGGACAAAAAAGTAGATAAGTGATATATACCACTACGATAAGGGAAATGAGAGGAAGCCAATGGGATAAGTGGGAAATAAGGGTGTCGAGAAGGGGATGGGTCCACGGGGAAAAAGGCTTAAAACTGATAGGTATCATAATGATTAGGGTGAAAGGGGGAATACAATGGGATAGGTCTCAAATAAGGGTGCAAGAAGGACCCAATTTGTTTTTACTTCTGCAGAGTTATACTCCAACTTGAATAATACTACAATGTCGAAATGCCCAAATTCTTAACAAGAAAAAATGTGTAGTAATTTTGAAACCAAAATGCAGGAGGCAAGGTTGCGTGACCAAAATATCCTTTCTCTTCCTTTTCTGGTATGTTCCCCCTAGTTTAGGGTTTTCAGGGTGCCTATGGACAAGGGTTTTCCGTGTGCTATAACTTTCTGATATATATGCGTGGTCCAACAGTAGTACTCAACCCAATATATTAGGGTACCAACTAAGGATGCTTGACCATACCATTAGCCCTACTACCTGATTACCCAAGTACTAGAGAGTATCTTCCCAAGTGATGTTCTCAGTGACACTATAACAGTCAGGAAACTGATTGATTGATCTATGGATGGTTTCAGAAGACCTAAGAGACTTCTGATATACTTGTCGATATGTGGGAGTGATAGTCGTGTGCATATTTTTTTTGATGCGGTACTACTCGAGGGGTACCAACAGGGGTTATAGAGGTTTCCAACAAGGTGAAACTTTGGTTTCTAGGAAACACCGTGAATCTGTCTGTATGTATTGCATGTAGTGTTCCCCACCAAAAGTTTACCCTCTGAACGATAGATCTATGTGCTTTAAAGACGATGGAAATACACGTCTATACCTTAGAAAAAAAATCAACCCACAAATACTATCAATGAAAGTGCTCTGATACCACTTATAAGGTACCAAACATAATGTGACATGCAGAAACAAAAATATTCAACAAATACCAATGGAATAGTAAAGTATTGAGAATAACAATACCAACAATAATACGTTTATTGAAAGAAAGCAATGTTCACTTGTCTCTTTGAGGGGGCAACCTATAATAGAGCAGAGCTCTATTACAATAAATATCAAGACAAGTATTTCTCATGCCTCCTACTCTTATTAATACTAATTCTATATTCTAAAGATCATTCTATAGGAATATGTTTCTAGAAGTGGAAGCTTCTATTAGGTATTCTTACATTGACTTGTTCACATTTATTAAATAGGCCTTATTAACTACTGTCAACCTTTATTTCATAGAAAATATATTATTCTATTTATGTGAGCGGTTAGGGAGGTTAGGTTCCTAAAACAACGACACTTTTATATGTTCCAAACTTAATATGGAGAAATATTATGTATTCTACACATTGATACCTTTCCAATGGTGCAAGAATCGCCTCAATCAGAGTTCGTATACGAAAGTTATGCCTCCCGCAAGTTGACCTACAATATTGATCACCATGGTACGAATGGATGCCATGTCATCCCCCATTACTTAAACATGTGGGGCTAGCCACATAATGGATTTTCTAGAGCAGTCTAGAAGGTCCAAACCTAATCACTAATTAATTGTTGAGGAAGTTAATACCCTAACCCTAGATGGCCATCGATTTATTTTAAATACCAGGCCGCTAGGAGAAGGGGTTCCATTCTATGTTATTGTATTTTTCCATATCAGATCATAGCAATCAGGAGTGGGAAATTAGAGAGCATAACAGAGGGGGTTAATGTTCTGTAGCAACCTAATGGGCCACATGTCTCATGTAACTCCATAGAGAGTTTCTTCTCTTTTGCACTTTCATTATTTCCATACTAGAGAGAAGAGAGCAGAGAAACCTCACCTTCTATATGGGTTTTCTTTTGTAAGGGCTTCCTAGAGAAAATATTTGTGTTATTTTTTTAACGGTGTGTGATTTTATTTTACTGTTCTCTGTTTTTTGCATTTTATCTATTTCATGCATAAGCAGAAAATCAGTAACTAAAGATTCTGGAATATAAATGAATTTAACCTTCATAGTGTAGATTTCAATTTTATTTATTAGATATGTTGTGAAGAACTATTCTAGTGGTCCAATATCCATGGCAATTTACAGATCAATGAAGGTCACAACAAATCTTCCATGGAAACATAAGAGACAAAGGAATAATATGGTTTCCTAATCATTTCTTCATGTAATAGACAATGATCATTATTAGTGAAGTTACAACATGGCATTAGCCAATCTGTTGAGGGAGAAGAGACAAAATAGGAGATTAATGCCCTCCTTCTAGAGAAACATTAAAAAAGGGTGCACAAGAAGAAAATAATCAAAACTAGCAACAAGTTTAAACTGAATGCCAACATTGCAAGCTATGAAGTTAGAGACATTATGTTGGATCTAGGATTTGATGTAAAATTTATTGCCCAAGAAATTATGGAAAATGATGGGAAGTCCCAAGCTACTCTTCTCACCCATCCGATTGTGTTTTGTGAAGCAATATAGAATCTATCCCATAGGTAGATCGGGGAATGTCGAGGTTAACTTTGCAGAAGTAACGACAATATCTTATTTTGAAGCAATAGAACTTGTGGATGAAAAATATGCATATCCCACATTGCTAGGAATTGAATGGGAATACGATAATGAGGTCATCATAAATCTAAAAAAGAGGAAATATGTCCTTCAAGGATAAAGGTGCATGAGTAATCCAACCAATTGATCCATATCAAGGGCCTTGTTACATTGTATCCACATAAGATAACATGGAGGAAAATCTGGTAGAACATATTTATATTTTGAAAATGAGAATGAGTGATGATTATGTTAACCCCATAATAGATGATGATGTTATTTGGTATAGTATTTTTTGCTTTAATATATATCCAAAGGACGCGGTGATTCAAAATCAACAAGAACACACCCAAAATCTATCCTCCATGTGTTTCTCTTATATAAAAAATTTCAAATGGATCAGGATAGAACTAAGAGAACCACCCCTATATGATGGGACTGATAATTGAAGACTCCTTAGATCATATGGACCAATCCATTGAACTTGAGAAACAAATATTAGCATTGGATGTTGTACTTAGAGCCACTCCAACATGATGCTTGATAACACATAGGAATTCATTACACATCTAGGATGAAGTTGTACCTACCATTATATATCACTTTCTACTTCTTTTTGAAGTAGAGATCCAATACTCTAATTATACTAAAGGATTTTATTATATCATCTTGCAATTTTACCAAGGCCAAATAGATCTAGAAATTCATGTGAAGAATTCCACCAAACAATGAGCACTAGTGGGACATCTTATGAAGTTGATTTGGGTACACATTCATATACGCACTCGACCCAATCTCTTGGACTAGTACATCCATGAAGAGATAAGGAGGAAAATGAAATGTGGGATGCAATACACAACTCCTTTTGTACATATTTCTCATTATTTGGTAGAATCCAAAACTTATGACTACTTTGAAAATGGTTAAATAGATCATATTAGATTGCAAACACATGTGACCAAATATTCACATCTTCTAGAAGCACGAAGATATTAGAGTTTAAAAAAAATATAAAGTACCTTTCAAAAGCTTAGATGCTATCACAAGATTTGATAACGTGATGAAAATGACAATGACTTAGATGAGTTGTGTCATCTCACCTTTAAGGAAACAAAAGAGGAAAGAATTGTAAAGGATATGATTGATCACTCACAAAAACAAATGTACCAATAACCTTTCAAAGTTAAAGAGATAAGCATTGGATTAGAATAAAAGGCAAGGCTAGTATTAGTTGGGGATTATTGAGATGAAAAGACAGTCCAAGAACTAGAATAATTTCTCAAGGAGTACAAGGACTTGTCTCTACAAAACTTTATAGATTTGAAACAGATAAAAGGAGGCTTAGGAGAAATGAATATAGAAATAAAGCTTGATGCCGAGCCAATAAAGAAGAGGCCATATAGAATAAGCCCTAGAGTCAAGAAAAAGTAAAATAAGAAATCGAAAAAATGTTAGAAGCTAGTTTGATCTTCCCAATTGAGGAGTCCAGTTAGATAAGCCTCATTTCCATTTAGGAAAAGAAAACATGCTTGGAAAAAAGAAGAGTATAGTATAGATTTATGACACTTGAATGTAACTTAGGTCTATGGTCCATTTCCAACATCATTTAGTGATGAGGTATTGGACAATGTATTTCAAAAAGGATCCAGAGAAGGCTAAGAACAACTCAGAACTCGTAGAGGCAACTCGGGACGCTCAGAATGGCCTCAACAGACAAAGAAAGTGCAAAAATTCAAAGTTCCCAAAACTCAGTGAAAATGACATTATCATGAAGATCATGTCGCAAGATTTCTAATGACGCAAACAACTCATCAAACTGAGTTACATAATGAAATATATTCACGGTCAAAGTTTGGTCAACCTAGCCCAGTCAACATGGGGATGGGTCAACATCCGTACTGATGACGTCAACATCCGTACAATACACATGGAATGATAAGAAGGTGACACATGTCATGATGATGTCATCATGGTGATGTGGCATCACTAGAGGCTGCTACGTGTCACCCAAATTTGGCACTTTTGGATGGATTTGTGGACCAATAGGATTGTGACACGTGGCAGTCTGTACAATGACGTGGCATGGCGAGTTGGTAGTCCGTATGATTACGTGGAGATCATACGATGACATGGAGTTGACATGGCAGTGGATGACATGGATGAATGGGAGGATTCCATGTGGCCCAATCAGGGGCTGCCATGTGGCAGGGGGGAAAACACAATGACGGTCCGTATCCAATTTTTGAAAAGAAAATGGATTGGCAGGTCTGCCAAATCTGGTGGACCACGCCAAATATGGACACGTCCTAACCATTAGCACCTTGGATAGAGCCACTGCCAAAGTTGGCGAAAAAACATTACATATATAATATATTGTTTCAACTATCAAGCCAAAAGGGGGAGGCCCGCAGGTTTGACCCCGAGACCTCCTCCCCACACTATGCGTTAATACTCACACCACAACCAATGGGCCAATGACCCCTACATTGTATTGAACACTGTGGATTTTACTTAAGATATGAATCCTCTTAGCCCTAGAGAGGAGGCACATGTGTGGTACGACGCATAAACGTAGTTCGAGGCAAGTGCAATCATTAATTGCAGGTTGCAGAGGTGCAAATAAACCGAGACAAGTTTCTTCTTTGGCCTAGGAGTGCTAGAGTCAGATCGAGGCATGGAGACATTCATTTTTGGGTAATTCGACACCACAAATTCAGTGGTGCTATTTTTTTTCTGATCTGAGCATTATTTATGCAGCTTGATTTCAGAATATACATTTTGAAAAATTATTTTGCTGAGTTAATGAAAAAGCCTACCCATTTGAGAGTAGGACCCGGAGACGCAGTCCACTAGGGACGAACTTCGTTATCAAGTTTTTGTGTTCATATTTGATGCTTATGTCTCTTCATTATTGAGATTTTCCTTCTTTAATGGTGCACTTTAATTTATGCTCATTTAATGCAATTATTTATAATTCACTCGATGAAAAGATCCCGAATCATGTTGGTATCAGAGCAGTCGTCTTTGACTTGAATTGTTGAGTGCGAATGATTACTAGGGCCAAGCATAAACTGTTAAAATATTGTGTAATTGCATAGAATATTCTTATCCCCTTTTGTGGATTGATCATATCAAGCATTGTAATTTACCAAATCCCCTTTTGTGGATTGCTCAAACCCTAATTGTAATATGAAAATTAAGAAGTCGCCCCCAGGAAAATTAAAGTGGTTCTAACCACCCGGAAAGACAAGTAGGCCCTGCCAGTGAAGAGACACCTCCTTTCAACGCTTGCCAGTTTGTATAAATAAAGGAATCCAACCACTCATTTGTCCACTCACTCAACTCACTCACTTAGTGCGCAAGTATTGAAGGAAGCTTCAGTTACCAGTTGTCAGAAGAAGGAAGAGAGAGAGACGTATTGCTTGGGAGAGGAAATTCTCTAGTCTTTGATTATTTTCTGGTATAGCATCATGGTAGTCTGTCTCTTGTAGAGAGAGAGTTATTTTGGTGCTGTACTTGGTTATTGAATCTATATTAAAGAATTTTTGCTGGGGTTTCTTCCCCTTGAGGGTTTCCCAGGATAAATGCTTATGTACTCTTGTGATTGTGTTTATATCAGTGATTCTATCTATGCTATGGTTATCTAGTAAATTGAAAATAAACCTAACAATATCCTAAACCTTAACATGGTATCAGAGCTAAGCTAAAGAGAGCATCTTTCACAGGAAAAATAAAAATGTCACTGTTGTCGTACAAGAAAATTAGGGGTTTTTATTGAAGAGGAATTTCAGCCCAAAGATCATCTAGAAAAGTGCACCCTAGCCTATGGAACTCATTGACACCTTCAAAACACCTTTTTTAGTGGATAGAACTCCCGGAAAGTGAAACCCTAGTTTTCACCAGTACCAGAAGTACCAGGAAACCAAAAGTACCAGAAAACCAGAAGCTGTAGTCCAGAATTTCGCAGGTCCAGTTTCAAGGGTCATAAATTGGAATTTTCAGAAACTGACTATACCATCATACTCACCTTAGTCCAACACATCTTTTGGTGAGTTCAGTTTTCGTATCCAAGAAATTTGATTTTTCTATTATTTCTATAGCCCCGAGGGCTAGGGTTTCTACTACAAGAAAGAATGGCTACCAGTATGAGGGTAGAAGACATGATGGAAGAATTTGGAAACTTCAGATCTTGGAAGCATAGGTTGTAGATGATTCTAGACGAGAATGATCTCCTATAACATGTTACAATGGGTGTACCAGAACCAAAGGAAGAAGAGAAAAAGACCAAGCATAAGAAGAATGAAAAGAAAACAAAGAGAATTGTGTCAGATTCAGTAAATGATCACTTGATCCCTCATATATCTGAACTACAGACAACAAGGAAAATATATGAAACACTCAATAGGTTATATGAAAGCAAAGACATTAGTCGGAATATTGCCTTAAGAAATCAGCTTTGCAATATGAAGATGGAAAACTCAAAATCTGTCTCATCCTATCTTATGAGAGTTTCTCAGATTAGAGATCAGCTTGCAGCTATTGGAGATGTCATTACTGACAAAGATCTTGTAACCACAACCCTAAATGGGTTTCAAACATTTTGGATTCCTTTTGTACAAGGAGTGTGTGCAAGAAGCAAGTTACCCAAGTTTGATAAGTTATGGGCAGATTGCACACACGAAGAATCTAGACTTGCAGACCAACATAAGAGATTAATTGTTGACGAAGAAGAAGCTCTTACAATTCAAAAGAACAGAAGAAGTTCCTTCAGGAATAACAATAAAGAAGCTAACTCCGTAAGAGTTCCAGATAAGAAGGAAGATGTTTCAAAGATCAGATGCTACAACTGTCAAAATTTGGGACACTTTTCCTATGAATGTCTTAAAAGAAAAGGGAAAATAAAGCTTCAAGCACATGTGGTAGAAGAAGAGGAATCTCCTCCCTAAAAGAAATCTTTAGTATAAATTGAGAAATATGTACTTTAAGTTGAAGATAGTTGATCTGAAGAAAGATGGAAAATGGTGGAGTCCATGGAGCCTCCCCACACAAAAACAAAAGATAAGTATTCATGTTTATTTTTAGTATCTTGTTTAGTTTAATACTTTATCATTACAAGTTAGATTTTTGTGAGAATGTTAATTAACCTCGTTTTATTTTAGTGTCTATGCAGATTTATGAAGGAAGTATCAAAGAAGAGGATAAAGAAAGAGATAAAATATTTATTTCAGGTATGATCACTCATGAGAGTGACAAAGGTATGTGTTCAACTATGATAGTAAGGGAAAATTTGGTAATTTCATAGCTAGAGTGAAAAAGAGTTCAAAAGTCTTATTTATGATTAGGGTTTCATATGTGTACATGGTTGAACAAGTTTTGCTTAAGGAAAGATGTGTACTACTTTGATAGAAATCATGACATAGTTTTATTTGATTACTACTTATTGTTATTGACTGATTGGCTAAGTGACATATCTCAGAAATCATACTGCAAGTAAGTTTACATGTCTCAGAAAAAAGAAATTATGCCTTGACTTGCATAAGTTAGAGAACATGAGAAGGACTTATGATATGGTGAAAGTCAGTAAAGACCAGACAATATCTAGTATTTATATAGGAGTAGGAGGCTCCTAAAGATGCAGAACATAAATGTTCAAGATGAAGAGAAAGATGGATACTTAGATATAGTTGATGAGATGCAGGTAACTACAGGTTTCTCCAGTACCATTCTTATATATGCAGAGGGAACATGTTGATACAGTATGAATTCAGAGAGAAAGAAATGTTTGAACTCAAGAAGGCACCTAGGATATTAAGGAAGAGACCTTCGTAGAGAAGGAATGAGCAATCCCACAGGTAGACCTTCATAGATAAGGAAGATACCTTCGTAGAGAAGGAAGAGACCTTCGTAGAGAAGGGGAATGAGAAATTTTCCAAGGTTGGCCTCTGTCCAAGTGTTGAGTTTTGGATACTCTAGGGACATGCTAGAATACCCTCATAGAGAGGGGTGTGACCACCCTCGTAGAGAGGAGTGTGGATGTTTCTCCAAGGGGCAGCGGGCATATACTCTCCTTTGGCCAAGGATTGAGTAGCCTGAAACACAAACCTTGACCATGTGGAATGGTTAGTTGGCTCTTGAGGTTTGTGTCGTGATCCTGTGTGGATCATGGAAAGGGAGTCTAGTGTTGCACAGACTAGCATCTTAGCTTCTCTAGTTCATGTGGGATGACTAGGAGTGAAGTTATGGTAGTAGTCCTCCCCAGTGGATGGGTGATATAGATGACTACAAGAGAAGGGAGAACATAAGAGGAATGGAAAAACTCATAGAATATCTTATGTGTGAAGATAATAAAGAGTATCTTCTGCATGAAGATGAAAGAAAGAAAGAGTATCTTCTGCGTGAAGATAAAGAGAACAAAACTTATTTAATATGGATTCATGGAGAACTAGTCAGTGATCATGATGCCAGATGACCAAGTGGATTATATTTATGCCTCCTGTTACCCAGTTGATGATATTGCCCAGTTGATGATGTTATCAGGTTGATGCTGTTACCCAGTTGATGATATTGCCCAGTTGATAATGTTATCCAGTGGATGTTGTTACCCAGTTGATGATGTTATCCAGTTGATATTGTTGTCTAGTTAATGATGATTATCCAGTTGATGATATTTCCCAAATGATATTGTTCAGTTGATGATGACATCCAGTGACCTGTCAAAAGATAAAGAATATCCTTCTTGTTAAGAGGGAGTGTTAAAATATTGTGTAACTGCAAAGACTATTCTTATCCCCTTTTGTGGATTGATCATGTTGGGCATTGTAATTTACCAAATACCCTTTTATGGATTGGTCAAAACCTAATTTTAATTTGCAAATTAAGAAGTCTCCCCTCGGAAAAATTAAAGTGGTTCTAACCACCCAGAAAGACAAGTCGGTCCTGCCATTGAAGATACACCTCCTTTCAGTGCTTGCCAATTTGTATAAATAAAGGAATCCAACCCCTCATTTGTTCGCTCACTTAGCTCACTCATCTAGTGTGCAAGTATTGAAGGAAACTGCAGTTACTAGTTGTCGGAAGAAGGAAGAGAGAGAGGCGTATTGCTCGGGAGATGATATTCTCTAGTCTTTGATTATTTTATGGTCTAGCATCATGGTAGTTTGTTTCTCATAGAGAGAGAATTATTCTAGTGCTGTACTTGGTTATTAAATCTATATTAAAGAATTTTTGTTGGGTTTCTTCCCCTTGAGGGTTTCCCAGGATAAATGCTTGTGTACTCTTGTGATTTTGTTTCTCTCAGTGATCCTATCTATGCTATGGTTATCTAGTAAATTGAAAAGAAACCTAATAATAACCTAAACCTTAACATAAACAGGGTGAAGTAACTCTTAAGACTTTCAATCCTGAAGTTGGCCGTGCATCCCGAAGGAAGAAAATGGCAGAAGAAGACAAGCGTGATGAACATGAGAAAAAATTTCATATGGCATTTTATCGTATGTCATAAATGGTCGAACGAATGTATGGATATTACAAGAAGAGGATGAAGAAGAAGGGGAAGAAAAATGAAGCACATGTTGATGATGATGCTTCGGTAAACCAAGGGGTTGGAGGAGATCCTCCTGAGCCTCCATATTCACCTTCAAGTTCTAGTTATTCTTCCTCTTAACATTCTCAACATTCTCATCATTCTAGCCATAAAGCCTCTTTTAAGAAACCATTATTAAAGCTTGATGTAAAATTTGCTTTACCTATGTTTAATGGAGATGCTAAACCTGAAAAGCTAGATAATTGTATCCGACACGTTGAAGTATATTGCCATGTTCAACATATTGATTAAGAGGAAGTTAAAGTGAAACTAGCTTCTCTTCATTTGGAAGGCACCACTCTCATATGGTGGGAGAGAAAGCTTCAAGACATAAGTAAGTGTGGTAATATTCTTTCCTCCTGGTCGAAATTTAAATCAGCGATAAGGAAGCAATTTTATCCATTGGGTTATTTACATAAAGCAATGATGGAATGGAAAACTTTAAGGAAAAGTAAAGGTCAAACTGTACAAAGTTTCACATAATAATTTAGGAATAAAGCTCTTGCATTAAACATTCCTTTGGATTCGTATGAAACTTTAATGAAGTATATTGGCGCACTTCACAGTTATATTCGTCATACTTTTCTCTTGTTTAACCCCACTAGTCTTGATGAAGTTTGTGTGCAAGCCACTCACCTTGAGAATAGGGGAAAGCATGTTCAAGAAGATCCCACAAAGAAACCTTCCAATATCCCACATAAAACTTTCAAGAAGTTTAAAAGGAAGGACAAGAAGACCACCATAGTGACGAGAGAAGGAGGAAATCCATCTTGAACTCATTGAAAGAAAAGTGGTCACAATGATGAACACTGTTGGAAACTGCATCTAGAGAAGAGACTGAAACAGTTCGATGGAAAGGGGAAGCAAAAACCGTTGCTACAGTGCAACAAGAACTTGGTTCTGATTCAGGAGATGAAGGAAAAATCACAGCGGTTGGTAAAGATTCCCTTCATGCTAGTTCAAGTTCCAATAATGAATCTCATGATGATGAACGAAATAGGAATGAATTATTTCACATAAGAGTTGTATCTAAACACACTAAGATAGATACATTATTTGATCTGGGTTCCCAAGTAAACTTAATATCTGAAGCACTTGTCAAGAATATGGGTCTTGAAATG
>JASDQU010242514.1:0-14700 GCA_032191745.1 Picea mariana | reverse complement strand
TTTGGAAAGGCGATCCACTACCGCCATGATGACTGAATTATTTCCTGACTTATATAAGCCGACAATGAAATCCATAGAAATATCCATCCAAATAGTAGGAGAAAGCGAAAGCGGTTGGAGTGTGCAGGGAGTTTTGACAATCTCTCCCTTATTGCGTTGATAGGTATCACATTCGATCATAAAGGTGTGTATTTCCTGTTTCATACCTTCCCAGAAGAAAGATCGTTTGACCTGTTCATAAGTTTTGGTAAAACCTGAATGCTCAGCTGTAGGTACTAAAGCATGAAACTCAGAGAGAACCGTGGATTTAAGGGAAAAATGTTTGATTAAATATATGCGACCTTTATAGAAAAACTCTTCACTGTGCCAAGAGTACCCTGGAGCAACTTGGGGATCTTGTTGTAGTTTTTGGATCAGGCTGGAAGTTTTGGGGCCGTGCAACCATTCTTGACGAACACATTGAAGCCAATTTGAAATAATGAAGGGGAGGGAAAAGAGGGACCCTTCTTCTTCATATTTCCTAGAAAGAGCATCAACTACCACATTTTATTTTCCCTTATTGTAAATTATCTCATAATCATATCCAAAGAGCTTGGTCACCCATTTATGTTTCTCCCATGATGAAATTCATTGTTCCAGGAAATACTCGAGGCTTTGATGATCCATTTTATTTTGGAAGCGTCGTCCCAACAGATAGGGGCACTAGAGATCCACTGCATGCAAAATAACCAACATTTATTTTTCATAGATTGATTGGCCCAAATGTCACTCTGACAACTATTTACTGGTGAAATCCAAAGGTCATCCATCTTGCATGAGGACTTCCTTGATTTCTCTCCCTTATGCATCACAGTCTAGAACAAAGGTCTTGGTGAAGTCGAGTAGGGCCAATATAGGAGTAGCACACATAGCTTATTTAAGGCTTGGAAGGATTAGTCAGCTGCTGGAGTCCAACTGAAAGCATTATTTTTAAGAAGAGTTGTTAGGGGAGCTTCATTTTTTCCTTAATTCTAAACAAACTTGTGATAATAGCCCGCTAAACCTAGGAAACCATGTAGAATTTTAACAATTTTAGGGTGAGGACAGTTCTGCATATCTCCAATTTTATTACGATCCACCTTACACCATGCTTGCCAACAATATGACCCAAGTACTCAACTTCAGAGACGCCAAAAACACATTTAGACTATTTAAGAAAAAGTTTTTGCTTGGAGAGGAGATGGAGAACTTGATCTACATGGGTGAGATGGCTTGCCACATTTTACTATAGATGAGAATATCATCAAAGAAAAATAACACAAAGTGACCGAGGAAACGAGGAAAGACATGATTCATAAGTATTTTAAAAGTGGAGGGGGAATTATGGAGACCAAAGGGCATGACCAAGAACTCATAGTGGCCCTCGTGAGTGGGAAATGAAATATTGGGAATGTTTTCCTCTTTCATACGCATATGGTGATAGCCAGAACGTAGGCCAGGTTTGGTAAAATATTGAGCCCCATTGAGTTCATATAGAAGGTCATATATGAATGGAATGTGAAATTTGTCCTTGATGGTAAGTTTGTTGATGGCACAAAAAATCAGGACACATGCGCCAAGTTCCTTCCCTCTTGAGGACCATGCCCACATGGGAAGAATAGGGGTTGGTACTCGGACGAATAACACCTACTTCAAGCAATTCTTGGGCAATTTTCTCAATTTCATTTTTTTTTAGAAAAGGGATGATGATAAGGGTGAACATTGGGAGGAATACTGATCGGGTTTAAAGGTATGGAATGGTCATGGTGGTCGTGGGAGGGGGGAAGGCCCTGGGGAGTTTGGAAAACAATGTGATGTTTGGAAAGGGGATATATTGGAGGTTGTTGTGCACAGAGGTTGTCTCAACTGTTTGAAAATAATGAATTTGGGAAATAATTCCAGAATGACCTTTTTTGAGTAAATTTTCCATGCAGTGGGAATTGATGATCTTCGAAGAGCCTCCTGTAATGCCTTGGAATTTACACTGTTTTCCTTCCTGTTGGAATTGCATGGTTAAATCCTTAAAATCCATGGTTATTGATCTGAGAGTGTGTAGCCATTCAACACCAAGCACAATGTCACAACCACCCATGTCAATAGAAAACATGTGATATTTCAGGTTATACTAACTAATTTGTAGGCACACATTTTCACAATGTCCCCCACATTTCATGGAACCACCATTGGGAATCATGATTTGAAAATTGTTGACAACACAGATATAACAATTGATTTCTTGTGCAATGTAGGGATGAATGAAATTATGCAGGGTGCTGCCATTGTCAACTAGGATAATGAGTTTCCTGTGCTTAATGTAACTAATCAATTTGAGGGTTTGGGGAACAGAAAATCCAGTGAGGGCATTCAAAAAAATCAGTTGTTCAAATTTGGGAGGGTCATAGGGAGAAAAAAGATCATCGACTTGGGGTAGCACAACCTCAGGTGAAACCTCAACATCTTCATAAAAAACGTCCTCTAAAATCGCCATAAAACATTTCTGTTCTTTACACTTGTGCCCAGGAAATTATTTCTCATCACAATTATAACAAAGACCCTTGAGTTGGGGTTTAACCATTTCCATCTGCATTAATTTTTGGACCTTAAGAGGAGTGGAAAAAGGGGTAGGATTGGTGGTTCTAGGGCGGGGAATAAAAGCGGGTTTCTTGTTATGGGAAAAGATGACATGTTGTGCCTCCTTGGCACATTTATTTGCTTCCAACAAGTCCGGGGGTGAGCCATGAGGACATGGGATCAGATTTAATCCTTGAGGCCACTGATAAAACATTCTAGGAAGAATGCATTTGTGATACCCTCCATTCAGAAATCCAAGTGCTCAAAGGCAGCTATATAATCTTCCATTGTTATAGATTGTTTCAACTTGGTCAAACGACCTAAATGGTGGGTGTATGTGTCAAAGCGTTCATTCAACTCAACAAAAAAATGTGTCCAAGAAACATACCCTTGGCATGCATTTATATGCCTTTTCCACCATTGCCATCATTCCCAATCCAAATATAGAACACCATAACGAAGCTTGGTCAGGTCATCAATCATGCAATGCAGGGAAAAATAATGTTCCATCTGAGTGACCTAGGCTGTTGGATTTGAGCCATCAAATTTGTTCACCTCAAATTTGGAAAGAAGGGGGTCACGATGAGAATGAAAATTTAGAGGATTGGAAGAGTCAACACCTTTGACATGGGGGTTTTGGATAGAGGAGGAAGGACCATGAGATTGGGTCATGAATTGTTTGAGAGTGGAGTGGAGTTCATTTATTCGACCAGTGAGTTGTTCCTGAATGTTGTCCACTTTGGCATGAAAGACATAAATGTCACAATTCAATTTATGATTGGTTTCATCTTGTCGAGTGGGAGACATTTGGGGATGAGGGGTGGTTCCATGGACAAAAAAGTAGATAAGTGATATATACCACTACGATAAGGGAAATGAGAGGAAGCCAATGGGATAAGTGGGAAATACGGGTGTCGAGAAGGGGATGGGTCCACAGGGAAAAAATGATTAAAATTGATAGGTATCATAATGATTAGGGTGAAAGGGGGAATACAATGGGATAGGTCTCAAATAAGGGTGCAAGAAGGACCCAATTTGTTTTTACTTCTACGAGGTTATACTCCAACTTGAATAATACTACAATGTCGAAATGCCCAAATTCTTAACAGAAAAAAATGTGTAGTAATTTTGAAACCAAAATGTAGGAGGCAACGTTGCGTGACCAAAATATCCTTTCTCTTCCTTTTCTGGTATGTTCCCCCTAGTTTAGGGTTTTCAGGGTGTCTATGGACAAGGGTTTTCCATGTGCTATAACTTTCTGATATATATGCGTGGTCCAACAGTAGTACTCAACCCAATATATTAGGGCACCAACTAAGGATGCTCGACCATACCATTAGCCCTACTACTTGATTACCCAGGTACTAGAGAGTATCTTCCCAAGTGATGTTCTCAGTGACACTATAACAGTCAGGAAACTGATTGATTGATCTATGGATGGTTTCAGGAGACCTGGGAGACTTCTGATATACCTGCCGATATGTGGGAGTGATAGTCATGTGCATATTTTTTTTGATGCGGTACTACTCGAGGGGTACCAATAGGGGTTATAAAGGTTTCCAACAAGGTGAAACTTTGGTTTCTAGGCAACCCCGTGAAACTGTCTGTATGTCATGCATGTAGTCTTCCCCACCAAAATTTTACCCTCTGAACGACAGATCTATGTGCTTTAAAGACGATGGAAATACACGTCTATACCTTAGAAAAAAAATCAACCCACAAATACTATCAATGAAAGTGCTCTGATACCACTTATAAGGTACCAAACATAATGTGATATGCAGAAACAAAAATATTCAACAAATACCAATGGAACAGTAAAGTATTGAGAATAACAATACCAACAATAATACCTTTATTGAAAGAAAGCAATGTTCACTTGTCTCTTTGAGGGGGAAACCTCCAACAGAGCAGAGCTCTATTACAATAAATATCAAGACAAGTATTTCTCATGCCTCCTACTCTTATTTATACTAATTCTATCTTCTAAAGATCATTCTATAGGAATATGTTTCTAGAAGAAGAAGCTTCTATTAGGTCTTCTTACATTGACTTGTTCACATTTATTAAATAGGCCTTATTAACTAATGTCGACCTTTATTTCATAGAAAATATATTATTCTATCTATTTGAGGGGTTAGGGAGGTTAGGTTCCTAAAAAAATGACACTTTTATATGGTCCAAACCTTAATATGGAGAAATATTATGTATTCTACACATTGATACCTTTCCAATGGTGCAAGAATCGCCTCAATCATAGTTCGTATACGGAAGTTATGCCTCCTGCAAGTTGACCTACAATATTGATCACCATGGTACAAATGGATGCCACATCATCCCCCATTACTTAAACGTGTGGGGCTAGCCACATAATGGATTTTCTAGAGTAGTCTGGAAGGTCCAAACCTAATCACTAATTAATGGTTGAGGAAGTTAATACCCTAACCCTAGATGGCCATTGATTTATTTTAAATACCAGGCCGCTAGGAGAAGGGGTTCCATTCTATGTTATTGTATTTTTCCATAGCATATCATAGCAATCAGGAGTGGGAAATTAGAGAGCATAACAGAGGGGGTGAATGTTCTATAGCAACCTAATGGGCCACATGTCTCATGTAACTCCATAGAGAGTTTCTTCTCTTTTGCACTTTCATTATTTCCATACTAGAGAGAAGAGAGCAGAGAAACCTCACCTTCTATATGGGTTTTCTTCTGTAAGGGCTTCCTAGAGAAAATATTTGTGTTATTTTTTGGACGGTGTGTGATTTTATTTTACTGTTCTCTATTTTCTGCATTTTATCTATTTCATGCATAAGCAAAAAATCAGTAACTAAAGATTCTGGAATATAAATGAATTTAACCTTCATAGTGTAGATTTCAATTTTATTTATTAGATATGTTGTGAAGAACTGTTCCAGTGGTCCAATATCCATGGCAATTTACAGATCAATGAAGGTCACAACAAATGTTCCATGGAAACATAAGAGACAAAGGAATAATATGGTTTCCTAATCATTTCTTCATGTAATAGGCAATGATCATTATTAGTGAAGTTACAACATGCCATTAGCCAATCTGTTGAGGGAGAAGAGACAAAATAGGAGATTAATGCCCTCCTTCTAGAGAAACATTAAAAAAGGGTGCACAAGAAGAAAATAATAAAAAATAGCAACAAGTTTAAACTGAATGCCAACATTGCAAGCTATGAAGTTAGAGACATTACGTTGGATCTAGGATTTGATGTAAAATTTTTTGCCCAAGAAATTATGGAAAATGATGGGAAGTCCCAAGCTACTCTTCTCACCCATCCGATTGTGTTTTGTGAAGCAATATAGAATCTATCCCATAGGTAGATCGGGGAATGTCGAGGTTAACTTTGCAGGAGTAAAGACAATAGCTTATTTTGAAGCAATAGAACTTGTGGATGAAAAATATGCATATCCCGCATTGCTAGGAATTGAATGAGAATATGATAATGAGGCCATCATAAATCTAAAAAAGAGGAAATATGTCCTTCAAGGATAAAGGTGCATGAGTAATCCAACCAATTGATCCATATCAAGGGCCTTGTTACATTGTATCCACATAAGATAACATGGAGGAAAATCTGGTAGAACATATTTATATTTTGAAAATGAGAATGAGTGATGATTATGTTAACCCCATAATAGATGATGATGTTATTTGGTATAGTATTTGTTGCTTTGATATATATCCAAAGGACGCGGTGATTCAAAATCAACAAGAACACACCCAAAATCTATCCTCCATGTGTTTCTCTTATATAAAAAATTTCAAATGGATCAGGATAGAACTAAAAGAACCACCCCTATATGATGGGATTGATAATTGAAGACTCCTTAGATCATATGGACCAATCCATTGAACTTGAGAAACAAATATTAACATTGGATGTTGTACTTAGATCCACTCCAACATGATGCTTGATAACACATAGGAACTCATTACACATCTAGGATGAAGTTGTACCTACCATTATATATCACTTTCTACTTCTTTTTGAAGTAGAGATACAATACTCTAATTATACTAAAGGATTTTATTATATCATCTTGGAATTTTACCAAGGCCAAATAGATCTAGATATTCATCTGAAGAATTCCACCAAACAATGAGCACAAGTGGGACATCTTATGAAGTTGATTTGGGTACACATTCATATACGCAGTCGACCCAATCTCTTGGACTAGTACATCCATGAAGAGATAAGGAGGAAAATGAAATATGGGATGCAATACATAACTCCTTTTGTACATATTTCTCATTATTTGGTAGAATCCAAAACTTATGACTACTTTGAAAATGGTTAAATAGATTATATTAGATTGCAAACACGTGTGACCAAATATTCACATCTTCTAGAAGCACCAAGATATTAGAGTTTAAAAAAAATATAAAGTACCTTTCAAAAGCTTAGATGCTGTCACAAGGTTTGATAATGTGATGAAAATGACAATGACTTAGATGAGTTATGTCATCTCACCTTTAAGGAAACAAAAGAGGAAAGAATTGTAAAGGATATGATTGATCACTCACAAAAACAAATGTACCAATAACCTTTCAAAGTTAAAAAGATAAGCATTGGATTAGAATAAAAGGCAAGGCTGGTATTAGTTGGGATTATTGAGATGAAAAGACAGTCCAAGAACTAGAATAATTTCTCAAAGAGTACAAGAACTTGTTTCTACAAAAATTTATAGATTTGAAATGGATAAAAGGAGGCTTAGGAGAAATGAATATAGAAATAAAGCTTGATGTCGAGCCAATAAAGAAGAGGTCATATAGAATAAACCCTAGAGTCAAGAAAAAGTAAAATAAGAAATCGAAAAAATGTTAGAAGCTAGTTTGATCTTCCCAATTGAGGAGTCCAGTTAGATAAGCCCCATTTCCATTTAGGAAAAGAAAACATGCTTGGAAAAAAGAAGAGTATAGTATAGATTTATGACACTTGAATGTAGCTTAGGTCTATGGTCCATTTCCAACATCATTTAGTGATGAGGTATTGGACCATGTATGATTCAAAAAGGATCCAGAGAAGGCTAAGAACAACTCATAACTTGTAGAGGCAACTCGGGACGCTCAGAATGGCCTCAACAGACAAAGAAAGTGAAAAAATTCAAAGTTCCCAAAACTCAGTGCAAATGAAATTATCAAAAATAACACGTCGCAAGATTTCTAACGACGCAAACAACTCATCAAACTGAGTTACAGATTGAAAGATATTCACGGTCAAAGATTGGTCAACCTAGCCCAGTCAACATGGGGATGGGTCAACATCCAACATCCATACAATACACATGGAATGATAAGTAGGTGACACATGTCATGATGATGTCATCATGGTGATGTGGCATCACTAGAGGCTGCTACGTGTCACCCAAATTTGGCACTTTTGGACCGATCTGTGGACCAATAGGATTGTGCCACATGGCAGTCCGTACAGTGACGTGGCATGGCGAGTTGGCAGTCTGTACGATTATGTGGAGCTCATACGATGACATGGAGTTGACATGGCAGTGGATGACATGGCTGAATGGGAGGATTCCATGTGGCCCAATCAGGGGCTGCCATGTGGCAGGGGGAAAAACACAATGACAGTCCGTATCCAATTTTTGAAAAAAAAATGGATTGGCAGGTCTGCCAAATCTAGAGGACCACGCCAAATCTGGACACATCCTAACCATTAGCACCTTGGATAGAGCCACCACCAAAGTTGGCGAAATTTTTTTACATATATAATATATTGTTTCAACTATCAAGCCAAAAGGGGGAGGCCCGCAGGTTTGACCCCAAGACTTCCTCCCCACACTACGCCTTAATACTCACACCAAAACCAATGGGCCAACGACCCCTACATTGTATTGAACACCATATATTTTACTTAAGATATGAATCCTCTTAGCCCTAGAGAGGAGGCACACGTGTGGTACGACGCATAAACGTAGTTCGAGGCAAGTGCAATCATTAATTGCAGGTTGCAGAGGAGCACATAAACCGAGACAAATTTCTTCTTTGGCCTAGGAGTGCCAGAGTCGGATAGAGGCATGGAGACATTCATTTTTGGGTAATTCGACACCACAAATTCAGTGGTGCTGTCTGATTTCTAATCTGAGCATTATTTATACAACTTGATTTTAGAATGAGGTATACTTATGCATTTTGCAAAATTATTTTGCTGAGTTAATGAAAAAGCCTACCCATTTGAGAGTAGGACCCAGAGACGTAGTCCACCAACTTCGTTATCAAGTTTTTGTGTTCATATTTGATGCTTATGTCTCTTCATTATTGAGATTTTCCTTCTTTAATGGTGCACTTTAATTTATGCTCATTTAATGCAATTCTTTATAAGTCACTCGATGAAAAGATTTCGAATCATGTTGGTATCAGAGCAGTTGTCTTTGACTTGAATTGTTGAGTGTGAATGCTTACTAAGGCCAAGCATAAACTGTTAAAATATTGTGTAACTGCAAAGAATATTCTTATCCCCTTTTGTGGATTGATCATATCAATCATTTTAATTTACCAAATCCCCTTTTGTGGATTCGTCAAACCCTAATTGTAATATGAAAATTAAGAAGTCGCCCCCAGAAAAATTAAAGTGGTTCTAACCACCCGGAAAGACAAGTCGGCCCTGCCAGTGAAGAGACACCTCCTTTCAACGCTTGCCAGTTTGTATAAATAAAGGAATCCAACCACTCATTTGTCCACTCACTCAACTCACTCACTTAGTGCGCAAGTATTGAAGGAAGCTGCAGTTACCAATTGTCAGAAGAAGGAAGAGAGAGAGACGTATTGCTTGGGAGAGAAAATTCTCTAGTCTTTGATTATTTTCTGGTATAGCATCATGGTAGTCTGTCTCTTGTAGAGAGGGAGTTATTTTGGTGCTGTACTTGGTTATTGAATCTATATTAAAGAATTTTTGCTGGGGTTTCTTCCCCTTAAGGGTTTCCCAGGATAAATGCTTGTGTACTCTTGTGATTGTGTTTAAATCAGTGATCCTATCTATGCTATGGTTATCTAGTAAATTGAAAATAAACCTAATAATATCCTAAACCTTAACATGGTATTAGAGCTAAGCTAAAGAGAGCATCTTTCATAGGAAAAATAAAAATGTCACTGTTGTCGTATAAGAAAATTAGGGGTTTTTATTGAAGAGGAATTTCAGCCCAAAGATCATCTAGAAAAGTGCACCCTAGCCTAAGGAACTCATTGACACCTTCAACACACCTTTTTTAGTGGATAGAACTCCCAGAAAGTGAAACCCTAGTTTTCACCAGTACCAAAAGTACCAGGAAACCAAAAGTACCAGAAAACCAGAAGTACCAGAAAACCAAAAGCTGCAGTCCAGAATTTCGCAGGTCCAGTTTCAAGGGTCATAAATTGGAATTTTTAGAAACTGACTATACCATCATACTTGCCTTAGTCCAACACATCTTTTGGTGAGTGTAGTTTTCGTATCCAAGAAATTTGTTTTTTCTATTATTTCTATAGCCCCGAGGGCTAGGGTTTCTACTACAAGAAAGAATGGCTACCAATATGAGGGTAGAAGACATGATGGAAGGATCTGAAAACTTCAGATCTTGGAAGCATAGGTTGTAGATGATTCTAGACAAGAATGATCTCCTAGAACATGTTACAATGGGTGTACCAGAACCAAAGGAAGAAGAGAAAAAGACCAAGCATAAGAAGAATGAAAAGAAAACAACAAGAATTGTGTCAGATTCAGTAAATGATCACTTGATTCCTCATATATCTGAACTACAGACAACAAGGAAAATGTATGAAGCACTCAATAGGTTATATGAAAGCAAAGACATTAGTCGGAATATTGCCTTAATCAGCTTCGCAATATGAAGATGGAAAACTCAAAATCTGTCTTATCCTATCTTATGAGAGTTTCTCAGATTAGAGATCAGCTTGCAGCTATTGGAGATGTCATTACTAACAAAGATCTTGTAACCACAACCCTAAATGGGTTTCAAACATTTTGGATTCCTTTTGTACAAGGAGTGTGTGCAAGAAGCAAGTTACCCAAGTTTGATAAGTTATGGGTAGATTGCACACACGAAGAATCTAGACTTGCAGACCAACATAAGAGATTAATTGTTGACGAAGAATAAGCTCTTACAGTTCAAAAGAACAGAAGAAGTTCCTTCAGGAATAACAATAAAGAAGCTAACTCCGTAAGAGTTACAGATAAGAAGAAAGATGTTTCAAAGATCAGATGCTACAACTGTCAAAATTTGGGACACTTTTCCTATGAATGTCTTCAAAGAAAAGGGAAAAGAAAGCTTCAAGCACATGTGGTAGAAGAAGAGAAATCTCCTTCCTAAAAGAAAGCTTTAGTCGAAATTGAGAAATATGTACTTTAAGTTGAAGATAGTTGATCTGAAGAAAGATGGCAAATGGTGGAGTCCATGGAGCCTCCCCACACAAAAACAAAAGATAAGTATTCATGTTTATTTTTAGTATCTTGTTTAGTTTAATACTTTATCATTACAAGTTAGATTTTTGTGAGAATGTTAATTAACCTCGTTTTATTTTAGTGTCTATGCAGATTTATGAAGGAAGTATCAAAGAAGAGGATAAAGAAAGAGATAAAATATTTATTTCAGGTATGATCACTCATGAGAGTGACAAAGGTATGTGTTCAACTATGATAGTAAGGGAAAATTTGGTAATTTCATAGCTAGAGTGAAAAAGAGTTCAAAAGTCTTATTTATGATTAGGGTTTCATATGTGTACATGGTTGAACAAGTTTTGCTTAAGGAAAGATGTGTACTACTTTGATAGAAATCATGACATAGTTTTATTTGATTACTACTTATTGTTATTGACTGATTGGCTAAGTGACATATCTCAGAAATCATACTGCAAGTAAGTTTACATGTCTCAGAAAAAAGAAATTATGCCTTGACTTGCATAAGTTAGAGAACATGAGAAGGACTTATGATATGGTGAAAGTCAGTAAAGACCAGACAATATCTAGTATTTATATAGGAGTAGGAGGCTCCTAAAGATGCAGAACATAAATGTTCAAGATGAAGAGAAAGATGGATACTTAGATATAGTTGATGAGATGCAGGTAACTACAGGTTTCTCCAGTACCATTCTTATATATGCAGAGGGAACATGTTGATACAGTATGAATTCAGAGAGAAAGAAATGTTTGAACTCAAGAAGGCACCTAGGATATTAAGGAAGAGACCTTCGTAGAGAAGGAATGAGCAATCCCACAGGTAGACCTTCATAGATAAGGAAGATACCTTCGTAGAGAAGGAAGAGACCTTCGTAGAGAAGGGGAATGAGAAATTTTCCAAGGTTGGCCTCTGTCCAAGTGTTGAGTTTTGGATACTCTAGGGACATGCTAGAATACCCTCATAGAGAGGGGTGTGACCACCCTCGTAGAGAGGAGTGTGGATGTTTCTCCAAGGGGCAGCGGGCATATACTCTCCTTTGGCCAAGGATTGAGTAGCCTGAAACACAAACCTTGACCATGTGGAATGGTTAGTTGGCTCTTGAGGTTTGTGTCGTGATCCTGTGTGGATCATGGAAAGGGAGTCTAGTGTTGCACAGACTAGCATCTTAGCTTCTCTAGTTCATGTGGGATGACTAGGAGTGAAGTTATGGTAGTAGTCCTCCCCAGTGGATGGGTGATATAGATGACTACAAGAGAAGGGAGAACATAAGAGGAATGGAAAAACTCATAGAATATCTTATGTGTGAAGATAATAAAGAGTATCTTCTGCATGAAGATGAAAGAAAGAAAGAGTATCTTCTGCGTGAAGATAAAGAGAACAAAACTTATTTAATATGGATTCATGGAGAACTAGTCAGTGATCATGATGCCAGATGACCAAGTGGATTATATTTATGCCTCCTGTTACCCAGTTGATGATATTGCCCAGTTGATGATGTTATCAGGTTGATGCTGTTACCCAGTTGATGATATTGCCCAGTTGATAATGTTATCCAGTGGATGTTGTTACCCAGTTGATGATGTTATCCAGTTGATATTGTTGTCTAGTTAATGATGATTATCCAGTTGATGATATTTCCCAAATGATATTGTTCAGTTGATGATGACATCCAGTGACCTGTCAAAAGATAAAGAATATCCTTCTTGTTAAGAGGGAGTGTTAAAATATTGTGTAACTGCAAAGACTATTCTTATCCCCTTTTGTGGATTGATCATGTTGGGCATTGTAATTTACCAAATACCCTTTTATGGATTGGTCAAAACCTAATTTTAATTTGCAAATTAAGAAGTCTCCCCTCGGAAAAATTAAAGTGGTTCTAACCACCCAGAAAGACAAGTCGGTCCTGCCATTGAAGATACACCTCCTTTCAGTGCTTGCCAATTTGTATAAATAAAGGAATCCAACCCCTCATTTGTTCGCTCACTTAGCTCACTCATCTAGTGTGCAAGTATTGAAGGAAACTGCAGTTACTAGTTGTCGGAAGAAGGAAGAGAGAGAGGCGTATTGCTCGGGAGATGATATTCTCTAGTCTTTGATTATTTTATGGTCTAGCATCATGGTAGTTTGTTTCTCATAGAGAGAGAATTATTCTAGTGCTGTACTTGGTTATTAAATCTATATTAAAGAATTTTTGTTGGGTTTCTTCCCCTTGAGGGTTTCCCAGGATAAATGCTTGTGTACTCTTGTGATTTTGTTTCTCTCAGTGATCCTATCTATGCTATGGTTATCTAGTAAATTGAAAAGAAACCTAATAATAACCTAAACCTTAACATAAACAGGGTGAAGTAACTCTTAAGACTTTCAATCCTGAAGTTGGCCGTGCATCCCGAAGGAAGAAAATGGCAGAAGAAGACAAGCGTGATGAACATGAGAAAAAATTTCATATGGCATTTTATCGTATGTCATAAATGGTCGAACGAATGTATGGATATTACAAGAAGAGGATGAAGAAGAAGGGGAAGAAAAATGAAGCACATGTTGATGATGATGCTTCGGTAAACCAAGGGGTTGGAGGAGATCCTCCTGAGCCTCCATATTCACCTTCAAGTTCTAGTTATTCTTCCTCTTAACATTCTCAACATTCTCATCATTCTAGCCATAAAGCCTCTTTTAAGAAACCATTATTAAAGCTTGATGTAAAATTTGCTTTACCTATGTTTAATGGAGATGCTAAACCTGAAAAGCTAGATAATTGTATCCGACACGTTGAAGTATATTGCCATGTTCAACATATTGATTAAGAGGAAGTTAAAGTGAAACTAGCTTCTCTTCATTTGGAAGGCACCACTCTCATATGGTGGGAGAGAAAGCTTCAAGACATAAGTAAGTGTGGTAATATTCTTTCCTCCTGGTCGAAATTTAAATCAGCGATAAGGAAGCAATTTTATCCATTGGGTTATTTACATAAAGCAATGATGGAATGGAAAACTTTAAGGAAAAGTAAAGGTCAAACTGTACAAAGTTTCACATAATAATTTAGGAATAAAGCTCTTGCATTAAACATTCCTTTGGATTCGTATGAAACTTTAATGAAGTATATTGGCGCACTTCACAGTTATATTCGTCATACTTTTCTCTTGTTTAACCCCACTAGTCTTGATGAAGTTTGTGTGCAAGCCACTCACCTTGAGAATAGGGGAAAGCATGTTCAAGAAGATCCCACAAAGAAACCTTCCAATATCCCACATAAAACTTTCAAGAAGTTTAAAAGGAAGGACAAGAAGACCACCATAGTGACGAGAGAAGGAGGAAATCCATCTTGAACTCATTGAAAGAAAAGTGGTCACAATGATGAACACTGTTGGAAACTGCATCTAGAGAAGAGACTGAAACAGTTCGATGGAAAGGGGAAGCAAAAACCGTTGCTACAGTGCAACAAGAACTTGGTTCTGATTCAGGAGATGAAGGAAAAATCACAGCGGTTGGTAAAGATTCCCTTCATGCTAGTTCAAGTTCCAATAATGAATCTCATGATGATGAACGAAATAGGAATGAATTATTTCACATAAGAGTTGTATCTAAACACACTAAGATAGATACATTATTTGATCTGGGTTCCCAAGTAAACTTAATATCTGAAGCACTTGTCAAGAATATGGGTCTTGAAATG